>JACAXG010000011.1:6254030-6305654 GCA_018881555.1 Amblyornis subalaris
GCTGGAGATAGTGCTAAAAATGTATCTTTGTCCTAACCCTCAGCAGAATTTTGTATTAGCCAATCAAGACTCTGTTGTAACAGCACTGCTTTAAGCAAGGTATAAAAAAGCTTATTAAAATAAAGAAGAGGAAGCCTTTTTTGAAAAGCACTCTGTGTGTGTGTTCGTCTGTTCCAACAATCAGATTATCGATATATGGTGACCCTGACGTGATCGGCGAAACAGCCGCAGACGTCGTGGAGAGACAGCAGAGCGAAGCGCTGTGAGAACAGAGACCGGCATAGCAGAAAAAGCAGAGGAGTCCGTCCACGGTCCGGACCTGTGTCGACACCTTAGATTAAGGTGAGCTGCCGGTGACATTGACATTGACATTAGCTGCAGTCATGGAGAACCAGTTGACTGCTGAGGAAAAGACTGTAGTATCCACTTAGAAAACATTACTAGCGCGAAAAGGCATTAAGACCACAGAAGAAGCCTTAAGCGCCACTCTTTTCTGGGCAAGAGAACAGGGATTTTCCCCGGACGCGAGAACAGCCTTCAGTATATCTTCCTGGCAAGCAGTGAGAACAAAAATGTAGGACGCAATCTCAAATAGTGATAAAACTGCTTCCAGTTTAGCTATTACGTAGAGATTGCTCTATGAGGTATTAAAAAAATAGAAAGCTGACCAAAATAGAAAAGATGAAAAATCTGAAAAGAAGGGGCAATTGCAAGAAATTGAACAACAGAACTCCCTGACTTCAGCAGAGAAACAGAGGACAGATTCATCAAAGAAATATCTATCCCCTGTAGATTATGTAAAACCAAAATATCCTGCGCCATCAGATTTCGTTAAGCCCAAGTACCCGTCCCCAGTAGAGCAAATTGAGGAACTAACACTTTCGGACAAAGAAACCCCTGACTCTAAAAACCACTGCAAGTTAAACTATCCGCCCTTGCCAAGGGAGAAATCGTCTGAAGATGAGAACGAACAATTAATCATGCAGACTCCTGAAAGGAAGGAGAGAGTAGGCAGTCGTAGTCGTGTGCAGCAAGTACCGACGGGCCCCTAGATGCTACCTCCCTGTAGAGTGACCATCCAACTGAGACAGCCGGGGCGGTTCTGAGAAGAAGTGAGAAAAAAAGCATTAGAATGTGGGAAATAAGAATTGTTGGAGCGTTTGGGTATACCTGAGAGAACAATGAATARCATTAAAGACACTAGGGGAGGGGGCGCGTGTATGAATACCCCCAGCTGTGAGGCTTTTCCAGTTTTCAAAACAGCCCCCGGCACAAATCAAGCAGACAACCACAGTGTAATAGCGCAGCGCGTAGTTCAAGATTTGCAAACGAGAGTTGCACAATATAGTCTAAGATCCTCAGAAGTTATGCAAATCATTCGTGTTATTAACACAGATTTGCTGGCTCCTTTTGATATTAAACACCTAGCACAGATTTTATTCCAGCCAGTGCAGTTTAGAGTTTTTGAGAGCAATTAGAGACAAACAGCTGAAAAAACAGCTATGGAAAATATGAGACGAGCCCAAGGAGACCCACGCTTGAGAGTTAGAGTTGAAGCTCTGATGAGAATTAGCATGTTTGCAAACCCAAACCTGCAAGTGCGATGGGATCCCCTGGTTCTTGAGATGTGTCAAAAACTAGAAATAAGAGCTTTGATAAAAACCATAGAAATTACTTCTCCCAAACCTCAATATGTAAAAATTGTACAGAGAGTGAAAGAGCCATTCCTCCAATTTGTTGAAAAGGTTGCTGCTGCTTTGGAAAAACAAGTTGATGACGATAATTTGAGACAGTTGTTGTGTAAACAGTTAGCTCGAGATAATGCTAACGAGGACTGTCACAAGGTAAGTGAGAACTTACCAGGAGACCCTTCCCTAAATGATATGGTCACTGCCTGTTCAAAAATTGGGTCAGTAGAACATAAGATGTCAGCTCTGGCAGCTGTCCTGTGACCACCACAAAAATGCTTTGCATGTGGGCAGCAGGGACACCTAAAGGCAGACTGCAAACAGCGACAGTCAGGACAAAAGCAAAAGGGGAATAACAATTCTAACAGTTTCTTATGCAATCGCTGTGGTAAGCCAGGTCATTATGCAAAACAATGTAAGTCCAAATTTCACACAAATGGYCAGCCTTTGGGAAACTCGGGAAACGGGCAGAGGAGCGCGACGGGGAACAGCGCTCAGACACAAGTACCTCCCCAGAATATGCCACAAACACAAGCTTGCTCAACCAGCTCAGTGGGAGCACAAAGGGGTCTGCCGGCCTGGATGTGTGCACCTCAGAATCAGTAACGTTAAATTCTAACCGGGTGCACAAAGTCCCCTTGAATGCACAGGGACCTTTAGGTCATAGTTTAAGTGCATTGTTAGTGGGAAGATCAAGTGCTACATTACAGGGTATTTTTGTTCATCCAGGGATTGTTGATGCGGATTTTAAGGGACAAATTTATGCCATGGCTTCTACTCCTACACCCCCAGTCACCATTCCTAAAAAAACCCRCATCGCTCAACTTGTGCCTTTTAAGTCCTGTGTCCTTAAGATGGAGCAATGGCCTCGAGGAACTGGAGCCTTTGGRTCTACTGGGGCCCCTCAAGTTTTTTGGGCCAGGAATCTCTCCGATCAGCGACSACACGTRACATGTACTCTCGTCCTACCCGGTGCCAACCCATCACAGATACGGCTTCGAGGTTTGATTGACACAGGTGATGATGTTTCTATTGTTTCTTCCTCTGCATGGCCTTATTCATAGTCTTTGACTGCAGTGGAATCAACCATCGCGGGCCTGAGAGACACAACACAGAGCCACTTCAGCACACACCCTGTGTTGGTGAAAAACGAGGAGGGTCAGACAGCCACCATCCGGCCGTACGTGGCAATGGCACCACTGAACCTATGGGAGGGGGATGTACTTGCAGCTTGGGGTGTCAGGATTGGCACAGACCTTTAATAAGGGCCACTGGGCAGATGGGCAGCACTGCAACATTGCCACTGCGATGGCTCACAGAACGACCAGTGTGGGTTGACCAGTGGCCCCTGAATAAAGAAAAACTAGCTGCCCTGCAGGACTTGGTAGCAGAACAATTAAAGCAAGGACATATCGAACACTCCACCAGTGCCTGGAACACCCCTGTCTTCGTCATAAAGAAAAAATCAGGGAAATGGAGGTTGGTGCATGACCTCAGGAGGGTCAACGCGGTGATAGAAAGCATGGAGACATTTCAAGCTGGGATGCCATCACCTACGATGTTACCTGTGGAGTGGGACATTTTAATCATTAACTTAAAAAATTKTTTTATACCATTGTCTTTGTAACCATACCAGATTTCCATCCCACAGGCATCCTTGGACAATGGAACGACTGCTGGCCCGACCCACTGCATGTTTTGGAATGGATTTTTCTTCCTCATCGATTGAGGAAGACAGCACCTACATTATTTGAATTGATTGCTCAGCTGATAATAAAATGCCGCCAGCATTGCTTACAGCTTATAGTCAGAGATCCCATAAAGATTGTATTACCAATACAAGATTATTTTAAGTAGAGTTTTGCTAACAGCACCCCTTTACAGGCAGCACTGCAGAGTTTTACAAGCCAAATTGTTTATCATTTACCCAGCCATAAGTTGTTGCAACTAGCAAAATCAACCCCTCTATCACTATGACCACAGAACAGTCGTGTGCCCGTATTGGGGCCAACTGTTTTCACAGATGAGTCGAGAAAGACTGGCAAAGCCATTGTCACATGGAAGGATGAATCTGGTTGGCAAGCGTTGGAAGGGCATGAGCCCAGGTCTGCTCAACTCGTCRAGTTACGAGCTGTAATTATAGCATTTCAGCATTTTTCTCATGTACCACTGAACCTTGTTACTGATTCTTCTTATGTCACAGATCTTGCACAGCGTTTAGACTGTTCGCTTGTTAAGGAAGTGGACAACACTAAGTTGTTTTTGTTATTAAAATCCTTAYGAGATGTGCTTCAGAAGCGGAAACATTCTTATTATGTTTTGCATGTTCGCAGTCACACCTCGCTTCCAGGTTTTGTGGCCAAAGGTAACTCCCGAGCCGACCAGCTTGCCAACCCTGCGTGGGTTGCACCTCAGCCTGACTGGACGGCACAAGCCAAGGCATCACATGATTTCTACCACCAGAGTGCACGCACTTTGCAAAAACAATTCTCACATCAACTCAGGCCCGCAACATTGTCAGTGCCTGTCTTGACTGCCACGGCTTTGCTGTGCCTTTGCCCATGGATGTTAATCCCAAGGGTTTGCGGGCRCTGCAACTCTGGCAGACAGATGTCACACATGTATCAGAATTCGGCCGCCTCAAGTACATGCACGTCTCAATTGATACTTTTTCTTCTATCATATGGGCATCTGTTCATGCAAGTGAAAAGASCCGTGATGCCATCGCACACTGGCGATTGGCTTTTGCTGCACTGGGAGTACGAGCAGTTGTCAAAACCGATCGKGGCCCTGCCTACGCCTCTGCTCGAGTGAAACAATTTTTACACCTGTGGGGCGTGGAACACAAGTTCAGTATTCCCCATTCACCTACTGGTCAAGCTGTTGTTGAAAGAGCACATGGCTCCTTGAAACGAATGTTGCAAAAACAAAAAAGRGGAATGCTGGGGGAGCCTCCCCAGAGTGGTGTCCAGAAAGCAGTGTACACGCTCAACCATCTCACCATACCTTTTGATTCTGATGTTCCTGTTATTTTAAACCATTTTCTTTCGCTACGATCTGATGGGGCACTGGCTTTTCCCCGTAGAAAGGTGTGGGTAAGTGTTGCGGTGGTTCGAGCCACATCAGAAAGAGGGCTGGCCCGACCACAGTGGTGGGTGGTTTCCAGAGTTTGAACCACCCACATCTCCTCCCCCYGAGGGACTGATTGATGGTTGCCCTTATATGGTTAAGGTTCTAGAAGTTTTGTGTAAGTTGTACCCCTCATTGGATCCCTCCCCTAAATCCCTCCTTCCCTTTCTCCTTGTTGGATGATCTCCTATCCTCCGCCCACCTACCTTCAGATTATTGGTCTGCAGGCTCTTCCCACCCCTGTTGCTGTCCTTATAAGCTCCGGCACCTGGAGCCATCTTGTCTTTGGTCCCTGACCCCTTGACAATAAACTCCTGTCGAGACCATACCAGAGATCCGTCTCCTTCTTCGCTGTTTCCCGCCGCCTTGGAGATTAGGTGTCAGGGTGTTCACGGTGTCCGCTACCCTGGACCGTGAGAGCTGCCAACGCCRTCGGTAGGAGCAACCCAATCCGGGGAGCTTCTGGAAGGCTGTGGCATCCTAACACTGGGAATACCRCCGYGGCAGTTGGCGCCCAAACAGGGACCTCTCTCAAGAGGTCCCTGGAAGCGTCCCCGGTCRACGGGAAGAAGTCGTTTTCGGAGCAGCCAATGCCACACGGACGAGCCAGCATTTTAGAGGACAACTCCGTGTGGGGACCGGTAGCCTTCAGGAGCAGAAGGTCGGTCCAGGGAAAGCAGACCGCACCCGAGAGCTTCCATTGGCCCCATTGGGTGAGATGAGTACCCGTGGGGTCCCCCTTCTTAGTCCTTCTTTAGTCCTTTCCTCTCGGGACGCGGGTGAAGTTTCTGGGCCAAGAAATGGGTGCAAAATTGACCCGTGCCCAGAGAGATGTATTCCTCCAAGTTGCAGGTGCCCTTGTGGGGAGTTCCTTTGATTTTTCAAAGGGGAGACTTAAGAGATTTATTCGTTCGATTTTTGTTAATTTTCCCAACACCTCGGTTTATGAAGTTAAAACTCTTATGTTTTGGGATAAAGTGGGGGAAAAGTTGACAGATTTAAGGGAAAAGGGCGRTTCCTCAGTACAGAAGTTTTTTTCCCTTTTACCTTTTAATATATTCTGCTATTTCGGTTTTTGAAAAAGGAGATTCGGGTAACCCCCAGGTGATGTCTTCCTCCCTCCCGAATCCTTTACCTCTGGCCCAACCGCAGGCTGAATTGGGAGCTGGAACCCACCAAGTAGTGCAGGGTTGCCATCGTCTCCCTGCCACCTCCCAATTCACTCTGAACCCTCCCTCAGGCGAGAAGGCGCTGCTCGCTCAAGGTTCTACCCTAGCCCTCTCTCCTGATCCCAAGACCTTAGTTCTGTCTTCCCCCTTAGGAACAATAGGTAAAGATGGYGCCRGCCGTGTGGCCGGCCCCGCCATTTTGTCACCACCGACTTTGGTCTCTTTGCAAAATGACGACTCAGGCCACTTGCCACTCATCCCCCCTGCGTCCGCCTTAACCCCACCTACCACGACGTTGGGTGTAACCACGTCGGGCCCCTCCCTTGTGACGATGTCACCTGCGTCGGGCCCCTCCCCTTCCRTCGGGACTTTCCCCTTTACTTCGGGTCCTCCCACCTCTGGTGTCAGCTCCGCCTCTAACCTTCAAGCTTCCGGTTCCCACGCTTATGGGGAYGGAAGTGGGCGGAGGCCTCACCGGAAGTTGGCCATCTTGGCTAGGCCTATACCATCAATCAGCCTACTGGAGGACACTGATTACGGTTCAGACAAAGAAGATTACTGGGGGAGGATACAAAGGGAGGCCACGGCGGACGGGGAGTGGGAAATGGCAAATAGCATCACCGTGGCCCCGGTAACTTATAGGAGGGGGGGTCACCCTACGTGGACCTCTCTTCCTTATGCACATTTAAAAGAATTGTGCAAAGTTGCTAGGAGCCACRGCCGAGAATCACCATACTTTAAAAACTTATTCAATGCAACTTTAATGGCCCATGTAATGACGCCTTTTGATCTTAGGAATATTTTCTCCTGCCTCCTCTCTCCAGCGGAGTTCCTYCTCTGGGAGAGAAGCTGGAAACGGGCATTGCGCGAGCTCCTCATACGATATAGGGTAGAGGAAGGGACTGCCCATCTCACTTTAGATCATTTGTGTGGGGAAGGAAATTTTGATAGACCTCAAGAACAAGCTGATGCGATGCCAGAGGGGATTTTACAAGAGATAAAGGCAGCAGCCGAGAGGGCTTTCCCGCTAACCCCCTCGGAAACAACACCCACCCAAGCATTTTCAAATATCAAACAGGGGGTAGATGAATCATTTATACAATTTATAAACAGACTTAAAGATTTGATAGAAAAGCAGGTGGAAAATAGAGAGGCCCAAAGGGCTCTCATTACCGTTATTGCAAAATCTAATGCCAATGAAACCTGCAAGAAAATTCTCGCCACATTACCCCTTGATCCGCCACCAACATTGGACGCAATGCTTGAGGCCTGTGCAGCAAAAGCATCGCAGAGCGTTATGATTGCTCAAGCGGTCGTGAGGGAAGTAGCTGAAGTTATGGCAGTTACTAATAAAGATGCAAGGTGTTTTCATTGCGGGCAACCAGGCCATTTCATCAAAGACTGCCCTGAAAATAAAACATCTCCTGAGTCTTCTCCTGCAGATTGTCGGTCCTACAGGCAGYGCAACCGGAACAACTATCAGCGGAGGCCAAAAAATACCAAGTGGAGCGCGTGGCGGCCACCCRCGACGACAGTAAATGCCAAGCTGTCTGCCCCCACGGCACCTGCCGTCCCTCCTCGGAGGAGAATTTGAGTGACTGTACCTGCTTTCAAGAACAGGAGGACCGGGTTGCCAGAGCACTCCATTACATCGAGCCAGGTACCCRTTTCACCCTCTGCATGGACGTTACTGTTGATATCAATGATACTGACTATCATACACTGCCTACAGACTTTAAAAACCCACACCRCCACACCAGGAACATTCTGGTATATAAAGACCCTGTGTTGGCTCCAGACCATGTTGTGATTACACCAGAAGTAGTTAATACAAGACCAGGTGACAGCCTCATGATCAACATCATGTGTACAGATCCACCATGTCAACTTACACAGGGGACTCCTATAGCGCAGGCCTATCTCTTGCCTGAGGCTTGGGACACGGCCAGAACCACCAATAGAGTATATTGGGCAGAGGCTGTGGGCCCTGATAAGCCGTTATTGGAGTGCCGGCTCCGAAATACAAACTCGGAGTGTACTTTAACAAGGATGGTTGACACCGGGGCAGACGTCACCATCATCGCCCGCTCCGAGTGGCCCAAAAATTGGAAACTGGAAATGGCAAGTGGGCGCCTCTCAGGGATAGGTGGGACAGCAACCTCTATGCGGAGTACCAAGAATGTCTTGGTGGAAGGTCCGGAGGGTCAGGTGGCTACCATTAAACCATTCATGGTGGCAGCTGGCCTCATGCTTTGGGGCAGGGATATCCTTTCTCAGTGGGGCACCAGACTAGAAATTCCCACTGCACCTCGGGATTTTTAGTCGGGGCTACTGCGAGGCGCACCATCCCACACTTAAATTGGAAAACTGATTCACCTGTGTGGGTTGATCAGTGGCCCCTATCCAACGAAAAATTGAGCGCGCTCAAGGCCCTTGTGGAAGAGCAGTTGGCTAAGGGGCATATTGTCCCTACCAACAGCCCCTGGAATTCACCTGKTTTTGTCCTGAGAAAGCCAGGCAAGGACAGGTGGAGTCTCCTCCACGATCTTTGCAAGATAAACGAAGTCATTGAGGATATGGGTCCTTTGCAGCCAGGCCTACCCTCCCCTTCCATGYTCCCTARAGATTGGAAATTAATTGTTATTGACATCAAAGATTGTTTCTTCAGTATCCCCCTACACCCTCGGGATGCACCGTGCTTTGTGTTTTCGGTACCGTCCCCTAATCGGCAGGCTCCTCTCAGGCGGTACCACTGGCGGGTTCTCTCACAAGGGATGAAAAACTCGCCTACCATCTGCCAGTGGTACGTGGCCCATTTCCTCTCCCCGATAAGAAAGAAATTCCCTAGAGCAATCATCCTGCACTATATGGATGACATTTTGGTCTGTGCTCCTGATCAGGAGTATTTGGACAGGACATTTTATAAGACTCTAGAAACTATCCAGGAAGCAGGGTTTACTATCCAGGAAGAGAAAGTACAAAGAACATGCYCATGGACTTATTTGGGGCATGTCATCAGAGAAAGGAACATTAGGCCGCAACAGCTAGAGATTAAAGACGACCCACATACCCTACGCGAGCTACAAGAACTTTGTGGGACAATAAATTGGGTTTGTCCGCTCCTGGGTATCACCACCAAAGAGCTGGCTCCTCTTTGTGCCTTACTCTGTGGAGGTGAGGAGCTAGATGCGCCGCGTTCCTTAACACCAGRGGTGAGGAACGCCATCGTGAAGGTCCAAGAGGCACTCTCTTCATGCCACGTGCACAGCACGAACCCTTCGCTTCCTTTCCAATTAATCATCCTGGTAAGTTCCCTCATACTTATGCACTAATATATCAGTGGGACRAGGAACAGAAGGACCCACTCTTAATCATTGAGTGGATCTTCTTATCTCACCAACCTAAAAGGAYCCTAACCACGCCACAAGAGATTGTTGCCCAGCTCATCATAAAAGCCAGGTCACGTCTCCRCACCCTCGCGGGGTGTGATTTTGCGTGCATTAGATGGAAATTGGAGACAATAGGGTATTTGGAACATTTGCTTCAACATAATGAGGGGCTACAGTTCGCCTTAGACAGCTACACAGGCCAAATTTCTATACACAAACACAGTCACAAGTTATTTAATTCAGAGTTTAATTTGGCTCCAAAATCTCTACAAAGTAAGACACCGGTCAAAGGCCCCACAGTTTTTACGGACGGCTCRGGGAGCTCCAAAAAGGCCACATTGACCTGGATGGACCCCCAGACTTGGAAGTGGGTATCCGAAGTCCAGCGAGTTGAGGGCTCCCCTCAGCTTGCTGAGTTAACGGCAGCTGTCTGGACCTTTGAAAAATTCAATACGCAACCKGTCAATTTGGTTACCGATTCGGCATACGTAGCTGGAGTAGTTGCCAGGSCTGAACATGCTTGGCTCAAAGAAGTCCCAAATCCAAATTTATACCGCTTGCTCTCGAAGCTCGTTTTCTTGTTATCCCACCRGGAGCAACCRTACCATGTAATGCACACAAGATCACACACAGGCCTTCCAGGATTCATTGCGGAGGGCAGTGCAAGGACGGATGCGGCGGCAATGGCAGTTTTGGCCCCTAACATCCCAAACATATTCCATCAAGCCAAAATGAGCCATGCATTTTATCATCAAAATGCCCCGGTGTTAGTTAGGATGTTTAAGTTACCTAGAGAGCAGGCAAGGGCAATTGTTACCTCCTGCCCTAGTTGCCAACAATATCAACTTCCTTCTCTAGGATTTTCGGGAACCAACCCTAGGGGACTGCATAGTTGCCAGCTATGGCAAACTGATGTTACTCACTATGCCTCCTTTGGAAGATTAAAATATATACACGTATCTATCGATACATTCTCTGGCGCAGTCTTCGCGTCTGCACATGCTGGTGAGAAGGCTAAAGATGTCACCAAACACTACCTACTAGCCTTCTCTACCCTAGGGGTCCCATCTGAGATAAAAACAGACAATGGCCCTGCTTACACCTCACGAAAGCTGGAGGAATTTTTCCAACAGTGGGGCATCAAACACACAACGGGCATCCCTCATTCCCCTACTGGACAATCAATTGTAGAGAGAGCCCACAAAAGTATCAAAAGGGTCCTTGATCAGCAACGAGGAGGGGCAGAGACTAATTCTCCCATTGAGAGACTCTGCAAGGCACTCTTCACTATCAACTTCTTGAATAACACCTTTGAGGAGCCAGACCCTCCCGTTTTCAGWCATTTCACCAATTCGACCCGGGCTAAACTAAAAGAAAAACCACCTGTGCTGACCAAGGATCCAGAGTCACATCAGATCCAAGGACCCTTTAAGCTCATCACGTGGGGGAGGGGATATGCATGTGTTCTTACACCAGCAGGTCTGAAGTGGATTCCAGGCAAAAATGTTAAACCGTACTTGGGAGAAAAACCGGACTTGACTACGAACCGCTCAAATGATGACGGAGAAAGTGCCGGCGAACATGCTGCCTCAGCTTGGAAAAGGCGGAAGCGACGCAAAAACAGCAACGAGAATGATGGCCCGCTTTCGCCTCAGGCTGCTCTTCCCCATACCTTTTCCACCAATGTCTAGTAGTCTCTCCTCGTGTGTTATCCCTCATGTACCTTCCCTTTACCTCCACTACCCATACATTCCCTTAAAAAACAAAGAAGAGGGAATTGGAGGGACAAGGGAAGAGGGATCAAGACCCTTAATTATATATTACTAACGCTTATGATATAACAATTTTACTAACACTTATGATATAACAATTTTGATTTTACCTTTACAGACCCAAAGAAAAATGGCCCAGCTGATGACGAATCTCATCCAACCGTGGATCCTCCTTGCGGTCTGGATCATCATCGCCGGACCGGGAATGGATGCCTGGCTGGTCCCACAGCCAAAGACAAATGTGTGGGTGACCCTGGCCAAAGCTATTGGCCAGGATCATAKGTGTCTAAAGATGTCGGGAGTCGAGGACCCGTTATCAACCTGCCTGGTGGGAATCCCGCTTCGTGAAAACGACTACCCATTTGCTGGGAAGAGACCTAACCCTGTCGACACCTGGGACCAGTGGGCGAGGATCTTACCGCATGCACCAGAGGAACCTCAGGAATTGGCCTTACTGGGGTCCTCTAAAGCATCATTCTSCGTTAAGTTTGGTTATAAATTGTCCAACTCAGAATGGCTGGAATCTAGCAGAATTAGGAAGAGCTACACAAAAGATGTAAATCCCACAAAAAGAGAATATCAGTCACCCTTTTGGTGCAACTATACATCAGACACATTATCTGAATCCACTGCTAAGCCCAGGCAACTCCCAAAAGGAGTTTTCTTCGTCTGTGGTGACAGGGTTTGGGCCGGAATCCCTTCTCATCTTCGGGAAGGACCATGCACGCTAGGACAGCTTGCCCTACTTACTCCCAATAAAACCCAAATTATCAATTGGAAAAATGCTCAATTGCCCCTCCAAAAAAGAAACACAATAAATTTGGAAGAAAATTGCGACAGCCAAAGTACAGATTGGACACATGCAAAAAAGACAGCGGTTTCCATCTTTCTGCCGTGGGTGGCCGCCGCCAAGGCCTTAGGGGACATCGGCCACCTAGAATGCTGGATAGGGAAGCAAGCTAATTTAACATCGCGCGCGCTGAGTCAGCTCCTCGAAGACGAGGAAACCACCAGGCAGGCAACRCTCCAAAATTGAGCAGCAATTGACTTCCTCCTCCTGGCCCACGGTCATGGCTGCGAGGAGTTTGAGGGACTGTGTTGCCTTAATTTGACATCCAACAGCCAGAGCATCCATTCGACCATTAAGAAGATCAAGAWCCAGATCGAGGATCTGAAGAAGGAGGCTAGCGGTTGGTTTGAGGACCTATTTAAAAACACCGGACTTTCTAACTGGGCCGTCTCAATTATCAAGACTCTGCTTCGGGTTCTGTTTCTTGTCTTTTTAGTTTTGTGTATTTTTGGTTGCCTCAAGAGGCTGCTTTTTAAAAACTCCTCYCTCTTTAAAAACAAAGAAGGGGGAGATGTTGCAGTGGTTCGAGCCACGTCAGAAAGAGGGCCGGCCCGACCACAATGGTGGGCGGTTTCCAGAGTTTGAACCACCCACATCTCCTCCCCCYGAGGGACTGATTGATGGTTGCCCTTATATGGTTAAGGTTCTAGAAGTTTYGTGTAAGTTGTACCCCTCATTGGATCCCTCCCCTAAATCCCTCCTTCCCTTTCTCCTTGTTGGATGATCTCCTATCCTCTGCCCACCTACCTTCAGATTATTGGTCTGCAGGCTCTTCCCACCCCTGTTGCTGTCCTTATAAGCTCCGGCACCTGGAGCCATCTTGTCTTTGGTCCCTGATCCCTTGACAATAAACTCCTGTCGAGACCATACCAGAGATCCGTCTCCTTCTTTGCTGTTTCCCGCCGCCTTGGAGATTAGGTGTCAGGGTGTTCACGGTGTCCGCTACCCTGGACCGTGAGAGCTGCCAACGCCATCGGTAGGAGCAACCCAATCCAGGGAGCTTCTGGAAGGCTGCGGCATCCTAACACTGGGAACACCGCCGCGGCAGGTAAGGGACCTCATCACTGGTAAGTGGGAGGGCCCTTGGGACCTTATTATGTGGGGACGTGGATATGCTTGTGTCTCCACAGATACCGGTCCTCATTGGATACCGGCACGGTGTGTGAGACCCGATCTGCAAYGGCGTGGCTGTCCCCTGGATGACAAGGATGGATCCCGCACTTAGAATCACGCTCATGATGCTGTGTTGCGGTGTAGGACCAGGAGTGTYGATAGTGCCTCCGCTCCCAAAAGAGAATGTGTGGATAACCTTAGCCCAAGCTATGAATCAGTCATCTATATGTCTGTCACTTGCTACCCSGCAATCGCCTTTTCAAAMATGCTTARTGGCTGTGCCAATTGCTAATCAGAGGCTTGTTAAGTGGTGAGCCAACAGGTCTAAGAATGGGGGGGAATCTGTCCCTGACAGGCTCCCGCCGATGCTAAATTTGGCGGAGCCGCAGGAGCTTGATATTTTGGGGTCTCTGAGGGYGGCGGCATGCTTCGCCTTCARTCAGAATGTGTCATACAGTTGGTCCCAAAAAGGCTCCTGATCTGTTACTCCATCCAAAGCGTGGTATCGCAATTCCTCAGCATGGTGTAATCAAACAATAAGTATAGGTGGGAAGAACCTACACATCCCTCTTCAGTTACCACATGGAATGTTTCTCATCTGTGGCAATCGAGCATGGGCAGGTATCCSGTCCCGATTAGATGGAGGTCTCTGCACATTTGGCCACCTCACTATGCTTTTACCAAACATGACCATAATGAAACATTTTTCCTCCCCATCACACCGTTGCAGAAGGGAATTGTCAGGACTTATGCCTGAATGCAGGGATGATGCTAATTTTTGGGAAATAGAAAAATGTGTGCTTGCTTCTGTTTTTACCCCTGGTGTGGCCGCAGCAAAGGCTTTAGCAACCCTTAATAAACTAGGCTGCTAGCTGACAAAGCGCACAAATGCCACATCTGCAGCACTGACCGATCTTTTGGCCGAGGTTAAATCAGTACGCCAAGCTTCGCTGCAAAATCGAGCTGCTGTTCACTTCTTGCTTTTAGCTCATGGACATGGGTGTGAAGATTTTGAAGGAATGTGTTGTATGAATCTCTCTGATCATTCAAAATCGATCTCTGCCAACATCAAAGAGCTGCAGGCAAGAATTGCAAAAGTACAACAAGAACGTGGGTGGTTTGACTCCTTGTTGGGGGGGTGGAACGTCTCAGGGTGGCTAAAGGAACTGGTAAAAGATAGGATTTTTAATTGTGTTAGCAGTTATTCTCATCTTGTTATTTCTGCCATGTTTGTTGCATCTGCTGCAGAGAACCCTACAGCAGCTGACACACACAGCCTTTCCAATTTTAAATAAAAAAGGAGGAGATATGGGAGAATTCATACCAGAAGAAGGATGGCCTGTTGATGAAACAATTAAAGTGTATCCCTAAAAAAAATGTGATAATGTGGCAATAATGCAAACGCAAGGCTTTTCAGCTATTTTAAAAATTGAGGAACTAAAAACCAGACGAACAAATGCAGTCCCAAGAAAACCACAAAATGTTTGGCTGGAGATAGTGCTAAAAATGTATCTTTGTCCTAACCCTCAGCAGAATTTTGTATTAGCCAATCAAGACTCTGTTGTAACAGCACTGCTTTAAGCAAGGTATAAAAAAGCTTGTTAAAATAAAGAAGAGGAAGCCTTTTTTGAAAAGCACTCTGTGTGTGTGTTCGTCTGTTCCAACAATCGGATTATCGATATATGCCTTCTTTTGCGTGCTAATGATTACATGTATTATCTTGCTTACTTCTGCTCGGTGTCTGGTTTACCAACCTAGGGGAGAAGGTACGCATGTTTTTTATTGCAAACAGGTCTAAAGTGGTTACCTGCTCTACTGGACAAACATCGATCRCCTCCAAGAAGACGAGGCCTGGTGAGAGGGAAAAATGATCTAATCACCACCTACCCCTCATAGCCGAGAAGGACATTCAGGTAATGTAAAGTCAGCATTTCCACCTAATCTCCTTCTTGCCTAAACAGCACGGGCCCTGAGCTCCAGCCGTATGAGCTTTGGAACAGTAGCCAGTAACTTCCAAGAACAGAAGCAGCAGCTCTCTTTCTGGGGACATCGGACACTATTTTCCTATGCTGTAGGTTTCCTTGTCAGTGACACAGTTATTTTTGATGGGTTTTTATTGATTGTGATCAGTATTCTGTGTATTTTATCTTGTGTGCAACAGGTGATCGGTAATGGTTTTGATAAGATAGTGGCTTTACAGGTGAGGACTGTTTTGGCACTTGGGTCCTCAAACCCTTTGCACAAAAAACGAAAAGGGGGAGACGATGTTGTGGTTTGGCCTGTGTTGGATAACACTCCCCAGAGCAGCGGACCTGGCCGTGACTTGCCTGACTATGCTTACCCCAAATTTAACTATGCTTTTAAATCACACACATGTAACCCGTGACAAACGGTCCGTGCATCTTTTTGCAAGAGACTGTGATGACACCTTAGATTTTTGGGATTAGAAAAATGTGCTTTAGTTTCCCTTTTTGCCCCAGGAGTAGCAGCTGGAAAAGTATTAGGATTGTTAAGTAAGTTAGGTTGCTGGTTTGCTAAACAGACTTCACTTGTTTTATCAGGATTCTTGACTGATGTTGATTCTATTAGACACGCTACTTTACAAAATTGAGCGGCCATTAACTTTTTGCTTTTAGCACATGGACATGGTTGTAAAAACTTTGATGGCATGTGCTGTGTGAATCTTTCCGACCACTCTAAATTAGCATTTGCTAATATCAAAGAATTACAATTAGGTATTTCAAAATTAAGAGAAGAGAATGAGTCAGATTGGTTTAATGCTTTGTTTCGGTTGTCGGGCTGTTCTTATCTCAATGTGCAAGTTTTGAGACTTTTGCAATGATTGCCACTGAGTTTGTGTTTTGTTGGGCTGCTTGGACGGGAAGGAGGAGGAGGATCCAGACATGAATGCAGGGTATTTTGTACTGTTTGCAGCTGGGGACCAGCTGGAGGGCGCTCCTCCAAATCCCAAGAATGGTGGCTGCTTAGGGAGGGCCTCCATGTTTGGGAGGAATTGCTGGAGAAACCCCAGGGTGGCAAGTGTTGTTGATTCATCCAGAGTGATGGGTAGCTTTGGCACCATCACACTGTCCGCTCTGGGGGGTGGCTTGTGTTGCCTGATTTTGGTTGTTGCAGAAGCCCTGGTGAGGGTGATGCCTTAAGTACTAGCTTTTAGATTTTTCTAATCCTGCACTGTACCAGTGTGTAATTCTGAACTCCATATTATGTGCTAAGCAAGCTCTCTTCACATTTTGGTCAGACAAAACAATTCTTTCTAGGCCTGGGAACCAAGGTCACCATCCTAGGCGTAAGTATAAACAAAAGTGAATTGAGAGGGGGGGTGAATGGGGAAATATTACTTCATTACCTGGAACTATAATTGGACAACTAACCCCTGATATGCAAATGTACCAAACTTATATCTGTGGGGAAAACTCATGACCAGGAGTCCATCTTGGGTCCAGCCTAGCTGGAGCTTCGGCTTCAGCCTGGCTCTGTACTGCCCAAGGTGTATCTGTTGAAGATCTTCAATCAATTCCTACCTTTATTCACTTACTTTGCTTAGTGTCTGTTTCAGGTACTCCCATTTTAGGCATCAAGGGGAGGTGTGTCCTTCTGATTTCTCGGAGCCTCCAGCTCCTGAACATCATGGCTGGCTGAATCCTTCTCCCTTTTCTGATTGTTTCTCTCTATCTGAATCCGATAAAGTTGTTCCTTCTCATGGTTGCTGAGAGCTTTCAGGACCTCTCCATTTTTGTTCTTTAGCTGCGGTTGCATCTTTTCGAACAGGCTTTGTTTGGTAATTGGCAACTTGCTAAATGGGTCAAAGACCTCATGAAAACAGGATGTTTAGTTGTAATTGTTATCCTTCTTATTTTACTCCTTGTGTCGTGTTTGTTATCCTTTCTGCAAAAGGTCCTGCAGAGGACCATAAATGCTGCATTTGTAGTTGAAAGACAAGAAGGGGGAACTGTGAGTACCAATAGATGCAACAGCTGCTCTGGAAGCTTCACAGATCTCAACCTTGATACAATCACTTTGTACCTGTGAGAATTCGGTTTGTACCTGTATTGGGTCTGACTGAGGTAGAGTTCAGCAGCCCTCCCAGTGTGGATGCTGRAAAGTCAGCAGAGGAATTTTCCAGCTTCTTGCACTCTGTGAGAAGCTGTCCTTTCTCACAGAAGCTATGTAAACAGCGAGATGTTTTTCTAACGACACTTCTTCATATCATACACTTGTGGACTTGTTATTATACCGAATGCACAAATATTTTCAATAAGGTATTGCAGCACCCAGGCCAATCATCCTGAGAGGTGGTGGCCGAGGGACCAATGACCTTATGACTTTCAAGCACACCAAAGGTATAAAATAGGTCTTTATATTAATAAATAAACCCACTTTTCACTGACTCTCGGATTGTGATTATGTCTTGATTCCTCATTGACCCCGGGAAAACAGCAACACTCCCAGGGCTGTGCTTTGCACTGCGAGCTGGAAGGGTGTTGATAACACAGCAGTGTTTTGGCTACTGCTGAGCAGTGCTGTCCCTCTAACATTCTTTCCCCCATCAAGGGGTCAGGAGTGGGCAAGATCCTGGGAGGGGACACAACCAGGCCAGCTGACCCAAGTTAACCAAAGGGATATTCCATACCATATGACGTCAGCTCAGGTATGAAAGCTAAGGGAGAGACAAGGAATGGGAGGGCATCCATTATTCTGTAATGTTTGCCTTCCAGAGCAACCACTACGCGTGCTGAGGCCCTGCTTCCCGGGGAGTGTCTGAACATTGCTCGCTGATGGGAAGTAGAGATTGACCTTTTTTTCCTCTTTGCTTATGCGTGTGCAGACCTTTGCTTGTTTCTTTCTGTCACTTTAATAAACTGCCTTATCTCATCCCACTGTTTATTACTCCATCTTATTTCTCGCCCCTGTCCCACTGGGAAAGGGAGTGATAGAGTGGCTTAGTGGGCACCTGGCACCCAGCCAAGGTCAAACCACTACAGTACCCTTGYGGAATTTTAAAAGCAACAGAAGCAAGAAGCAAAACAATGAAGGGAGGACGAGCACCTGCAAAAGGGTTTGCTAGCGTGATATGTAGCAAGAATGTGTGCCAGTTATAAGCAACCAGTAATATTGTGTTGTAGTTAGCCATTAGCCAATGAACATGTAACGCAAATACCAAGAAACCATATAAAAGATGCTACGCAGGTATTAAAGAAAAGCTTTTTGCTCGGAGCAGTTGGTGTTTGTGTATGGTGTTGTGAATGCCTCAACAGCAACACCCCCATCCTGAGAGGGTCATCTCTGCTAATGGCCCATTACCAAACTGAATAGGCACTGGCTGAATAGAAGTCCACAAATATCCTATGACTCATAGGATTACATCATCTCCATTGTGGAAATCCCCGTCCAGGGGGCGGTACCATCTAAGAACCACCACATAAAAAGGCCCTGAGGACTGAGAGACAACCACCACCGGGTACCCAGCAGATAAGGCGAACTTCCCACAGTTCCAGACCTTTCACAGGACCACTGCTGTCAACCACCACTTCAACAGCACTGCTTAATTGGACTACAGCTACTACCCTGGTCAACGGGGTATCAGGTTGTACTCTAACCTTGTGGTTTTAAGCCAGTCTTTCTGTATTCATCACATTTATTTTAACCTTTCTACTAAAATTGTAACCCTGACCTAAAATCTCTCAAAAGGTATTCGTGTGGGGTTAATTTCCCCCGCTGGTTTACTTTCAAACCAGCACATTCCTGTATGTACTCACAAGGCCAGTGTTAGAGGGGCCCTGCCACTAGCCAGGTAGAGGCACGGGACAACCGTGTGTACTGGACTGTGTGGATCCAATGGCCTGGCACGTCAGACCCACAAGAATACAATGCTTTGGTTGACGTTGGCCCGCAATGTGTGTTAATGCCAACAGGACATGTGGGGTCAGAAACTGTCTCCATGTCTGTGGTGATGAGGTTCTCAAGAGCTGACGGTGCTAGAAGCTGAAGTGAACTTGACTGGAAAGGACTAGCAGAAACACCCTACCGTAACTGGCCCAGATGCCTCATGTATCCTGGGCATTGACTACGTTAGGAACAGATACTTCAAAGACCCAAAGGGACATTGATGGGCTTTTGGAATTGCTGCTGTGGAGACAGAAGGAATTAAGCAACCGAACACTTTGCCTGGACTATCAGAAAATTCTTCTGCAGTAGGACTCCTGAGGGTGGAAGAACAACAAATACTGATTGCAACCTCGACAGTGCATCACCAGCAGTACCAAACGAATCGAGATGCCGTGATCCCCATTCACAAGATGATCCATGATCTGGAGAGTCATGCAGTGGTCAGCAAGACCCACTCACCCTTTAACGGTCACATCTGGCCTGTGCGCAAGTCTGATGGGGAGTGGAGATTGACAGTGGACTATCTGGCCTGAATGAAGTTACTCCATCACTGAGCACCACTGTGCCGGATATGCTGRAGCTCCAGTATGAACTGGAGTCCAAGGCAGTGAAATGGTGCCACTATTGACATTGCTAATGCATTCTTCTCTGTCCCTTTAGCAGCAGAGCGTAGGCCACAGTTTGCTTTCATCTGGAGGGGCATGCAGTACACGTGGAACCAACTGCCCCAGGGGTGGAAACACAGTCCTACCATCTATCATGGACTGATCCAGGYTGCTCTGGAGCAGAGTGAGGCTCTGAAACATCCACAATACGTTGATGACATCGTCGTGTGGGGGAACACAGCAGCAGAAATCTTTGAGTAAGAAGAAAAGATCATACAGATTGTCCTGAAAGCCAGACTTGCCACCAAAAAGAGTAAGGTCAAGGGACCTGCCTGAGAGATCCAGTTCCTGGGAGTGAAGTGGCAAGATGGATAGCATCAGATACCCACCGAGGTCGTCAACAAGATCACAGCAATGTCTCCACCAACCAGCAAGAAGGAAACGCAAGCTTTCCTAGGTGCCTTAGGTTTCTGGATGATGCATATTCCTGAGTATACTCAGATTGTGAGTCCTCTTCATTTGGTAACCCGCGAGAAGAACGATTTCCACTGGGGCCCTGAAAAGCAACAGGCTAGATAAAGCAGGAGATTTCTCATGCAGTAGCCCTTGGCCTAGTCAGGACAGGACCAGAGATGAAGAACGTGTTTTACTCTGCAGCTGGGAACAACGGTCCTTCCTGGAGCCAAATGTACAGAAGGTCTGAAGACAACTACACCCCGATAGAGGAGATCCTGGCAGTCTATGAAGGAGTTCAGGCCGACTCAGAGGTGACTGGCATAGAAGCACAACTTCTCCTGGCACCCTGACTACCAGTTCTGGGATGGATGTTCACAGGAAAAGTTGTCTCTACCCATCACGCCACCGACGCTACGTGGTGTAAGTGGGTTGTCCTGATTACCCAGTGCGTCTGTATTGGAAACTTGAACTGCCCTGGAATCTTGGAGATAATTACCAATTGGCCCGAAGGTGAGAACTTTGGTCTGGCGGACGAAGAAGAGCGAGAACAGGTGACACGTGCTGAGGAAGCTGCACCATACAACCAACTGCCAACAGAGGAAACACGATACGCTTATTTCACTGATGGTTCCTGTTGCATTGTAGGGAGGAACCTAAAATGGAAAGCAGTCATATGGAGCCCCACACAACAGGTTGCAAAAGCTACTGAATGAGAAGCTGGATCGAGTCAATTTGCAGAGCTCAAAGCCCTCCATTTGGCCTTGGACACTGCTGAATGAGAGAAGTGGCCAAAGCTCTACCTCTGCACTGACTTGTGGGTGGTAGCCAATGCTCTGTGGGGATGACTAGACAGATGGAAGAAAGCCAACTGGCAATGTAAAGAGAAACCCATCTGGGCTCCCGAAATGTGACAAGACATTGCCGCCCCGGTAGAGAAGCTGATTGTGAGAATCCGCCATGTAGATGCACATGTTCCTAAGAGCKGAGCCAATGAGGAACATTGTAACAACAAACAGGCAGACCAAGCTGCCCAAGCCAAAGCGTTGCAGGTAGATCTAGACAGGCAGCACAAAGGAGAGTTGTTCCTAGCTCGATGGGCCCACGATACCTTACGTCATCAGGGCAGAGATGCCACCTCTAAGTGGTCACGAGACTGAGGAGTAGATTTAATCATGGATGCTATCTCCCAGGTTATCCACAATTGTGAGACATGCGCTGCAATTAAGCAGGCTAAGAGAGTAAAGCCCTTGTGGTATGGTGGGTGGTAGAATAAATATAGGTATGGAAAGGCCTGGCAGATTGATTTTGTCACACTGCCACAAACCCACCAAGGTAAGCGCTATACACTTACTGTGGTGGAAGCAACCACTGGATGGCTGGACACGCACCCGGTACCTCACTGATGCCAAAGCAATTTTTGCTTTTTATATATTTTTTTTCATATATTCCTAACTCTGTAGACTATTATTTTATAATTATAAAGTTTCTTAGCTAATCCCAGTACTTTTCCTATCCTGTTAGACAAGCACATTCCTGGAATCCTATTCTAATCTTGCTTCTTCAGAGAACAAAGGCCATTTCACTTTCCCATGTATCATAAGACATAAACAAAATGTGGGGCTAGAAGCTAAGAGGGGGCTTCAATAGGGGGCTGAACCAAGAGGGAGGCTTACATAATTGACTGTACCTCTAATTGGAAGATTCGTGTTAATTATGCTAATTTGATAAACTTGTAAAAGTGTTGAAGTCCTGTATCACGTGTGCATTCTGCCATAAGTGCACCTGGAGGACTTTCAATAAATGGTAACTGCTTTTTATCATTTTAATCTTGTTTGGCTTCTGATTTTAGGGCTGATAAGGCATCATCACGCCACTGCCCGAAATACCATCCTGGGCCTGTGGCGCCATGGAACCCCAGAATGAATGGAGTCAGACAATGGAACATATTTCAAGAATAGCTTAATTACCACCTGGGCAAAAGATCATGGCATTGAGTGTGTGTATCATATCCCATACCATGCACCAAGCCACTGGGAAGCTTGAATGCTGTAACGGACTGTTGAAAACCACTCCGAAGGCATTGGGTGGAGGGACCTTCAAGCACTGGGATCAGCATCTAGCAAAGGCTACGTGGCAAGTCAACATTAGGGGCTCCCTCAATCAAGCTGGCCCTGACCAAGCAGAGTCCCTTCACACTTGTCCTAGGTTAACCAAAAAAAGGATGTATTCTATCACCACTCACATAATTCCTTGATAAGCAGGGGCGTTACAGTTGGTGGTTACACACCTGCTCCCTGAGGCTATGCAAATCATGTGAGGTGGGGTGGTACTTCTTATCTCAACTGTGATAACTATCCCGGCCAGTAGCGAGCACCACCCGTCCTGAGTGGATTATCTCAGTTAAYGGACCATTACTGAACTGGATAAGCACCAACCAATAGAACGTCAGAAACATCCCCTTCCATTGTGGAAATCCCCATCCCTGGAGGATACACCAGCTAAGGAGACACCACATAAAAGCAGGCTTGGGGTTTGAGAGAGAACACAACCACCACTGGACAACTAGAGGACAGGACCACCACCACTGGATACTCAGCGGACCAGGCCTTTCTACAGGACTACTGCTGTCAACAGCACTGCAACTACTGGACAACCAGAGTTCCAGACCTTCAACAGGACTGCAATCACTGCCAGGTTGTACTSTGACTCTGCCAGTTTAAGCCCGTGTTTTCTGTATTACTGCATTTATTATAACCTTTCTATTACAATTGTAATTCTGATCTAAAATCTCTGTTGAGGTATTTGTGTGGGGTTAATTTCCCCTGCTGGTTAACATTCACACCTGCACATATTTTGGTGCCCAACATGGGGCTCGAGAGGAAAGTCAGAATTACAATTTTGTATTATAGAAACTACCTGTCTACCATGATGCTTGATGCGTTCACGTGGATATTGTACCTTTCTCCCTATATATWTCCACACATGGGGAATTATTTGCCTGTCATAATGCTCCTTTTGAGATCAGGGAACAGTATGAAAATTGCTTTGCTCATTTACTATGCCTATTGCATGATAACTTCAGAAGCAATGAACCTGATTCAGAATATATATTCAGTTCTGTTCTCTTGTCCTGGTCTAGGCTGCTGCCTCTGGGGCCTCATTTACAATCACCCCTGGCCTGTGGCGGGAAGGGGAGAGAATGGTTTCTTCCAGCCCAACACAGCAGTTTTTGAAAATGTCAAGTTCCCCCTGTGCTGCRGTGGTGCAAACCACCTCGGAAGGGAGGCCGGCCCGTCGTCGGTGGTGGGCCGTCTCTAGCGTCTGACGCTACCCACATCTCCTCCCCCAAAGGTTGACAGACATGCGTATATATGGTTTGGGTTCTAGAGGTTTCGGTTCAAACTTGTACTCCGTTTGTTCTTTCCCGTAAGTTCCTCACTCTCCCTTCCTTCATTGGATGTTCCTCTATCTGTCACCCCCTGGCCCTAACCCCATTGGTCTGTTGCTCTCTCCGCCTCCCTATACAATCCCTCACCCCAGGCAACATTTTGCCTTTTGGTCCCTGACCCTCCTGCAATAAAGCCGTTGTTGGGAACCACACCAGAAGGTCCGTCTCGCTCCTTCGCCTCCTCCCGTCACTTTATCATCTACCTGCAAGAGTGGGCTTGTCTGCCGAGTGTGCCGGTCGCGCCTCCGATAAAAGCTCTGCCGCTCGGGGGCTTTTGGGAAGGTCGCGTTGGTTGCTACCGGAGCAGGCGCGGCAGCTGGCACCTGGAACAGGGACCTCTTCAAAAGAGTCCCTGAAAACGTCCCCGAGGATACCATCCCGGGAGAGAAAGCCACGTTTGGAGAAGCCAGCACCTCGCCGACAGAGCCTCCGTTTTAGGAGGTCAAGTCCCGAGGAGGGCCAGTAGCCTTGTGGAGAAAGAAAGGTCGGCCCTGGGAGAGGACCACGCCTGAGAGTTTCCTTTGGCACCGAGAGGCGAGGTGAGTGCCTGCGTGCCACCCTTATCTTTCCAGTTAAGCTATTCCCTTTCAGGTTGTGGGTGGAGTATTACAGCTYGTTTTAAGGATGGGTGTGAAACTTACAAGAGCTGAAAGAGACGTTTTTATCCAAGTTTTTAGTGCCCTTAAGGGGAGCCAATTTGAGTTTAGTAAGGGGAAGCTCAAACGCTTTGTTCGATGGCTTTTCGTTAATTTCCCAGAGACCTCCGTGGAAACCGTTAAAAGTCTTTCTTTTTGGAATAAAGTCGGGGATAAGTTAATGGTGTTAAGAGATAGTGGGGATAAATCGGTTTTAAAGTTTTGTTCCATCTTACCATTAATTTATGCTTCAGTCTCGAATGAGGATAATGGGGATGTTAGCTCCTGGTTACCACTTTCCTCCTTCCCCAATCCTAACCCTCTTCCCACATCGCAGACAGGCTTAGAAGCTGGAGCTCACTTAAACGTGCAGGGCTGCCACCGACTCCCTGCCAGCTCCTACACCTGCCTGAACCTTTCCCTGGGCGGGAATGCGCCGCCTGTCCGGGGTCCTTCCCTTACCCTCAACCCTAACCCCCATTCCTGTACTTTGTCTGCCTCCATAGAGAATATAGGAAAAGATGGTGCCGGCTGCATGCCAGGCCCCGCCATCTTACACCAACAAGGCGGGAACACACCTCAAAATGGTGGTTCGGGGATTTTGCCTGTCACTCCTCACACGTCCTCCCTTTCTCCTCCCCCCGCATTGGGTGATTATGTAACCACGTCGGGCCCTACCTATGCATCGAATATGCATGCATCGGGCCCCTCCCACATCATCGCGGCACACCCACCAACTCAGGGTCCTCCCACCTCCGGTCCAGGCTCCGCCCCTTGTTGTTACTCTTCCGGTTCCCACGCCACCGGGGCCGGAAGTGGGCAGAGGCCTGGCCGGAAGTCGGCCATCTTGGCAAAGCCTGTCCCATCAATGGCCTTGCCGGAGGATTCCGACATAGAATCAGACACTGAGGATTATTGGGGAAAATTGCAAAAGGAGGCTATCGCAGATGGGGAGTGGGATATGGCTAATCGAATCACCGTTGCTCCAGTCACCTACAGGAGGGGAGGTAACCCTGCGTGGGCCTCCCTTCCTTATGCACACATGAAAGAACTGTGTAAAGTGGCTCGGAGCCACGGGYGAGAATCACCATATTTTAAGAACCTTTTTAACGCTACCCTTACCGCACATGTTTTCACCCCACATGATTTAAAGAACTTGTTCTGGTGCCTACTTTCCCCTGCAGAATATCTTTTATGGGAAAGGGCTTGGAAGCGATCACTGAGGTACCTCCTTGCTAGGTACCGCAATGATGAGGCTATTGCCCATCTAACAATAGAACATCTTAGCGGGGAGGGAAACTGGGAAACTCCACAGGCGCAGGCAGATGCCATGCCTGAGGCTGTCCTGCAAGACATCAAGGGCGCTGCCGAAAGGGCATTCCTATTAACACCTACAGAGTCAACACCGTTGCAGTCGTTTGCTACCATTCGTCAGGGTCCGGAAGAGACTTTCATCCAATATATCAATAGGCTTAAGGATGCCATAGAAAAACAAGTTGAGAATAAGGAAGCCCAAAAGGCATTAATGACTGTAATAGCTAAGTCAAATGCTAACGAGATATGCAAAAAGATACTGGACACTCTTCCAATAGATCCTCCGCCTACATTGGACGCCATGCTGGAAGCATGCGCCAATAAAGCCTCTCAAAGTGTGTTGATTGCCCAGGCCGCGGCGTGGGAAGTGGCAGAGGTTATGGTCGTTAAAGACGCGCGATGTTTCAACTGTGGGGAGCCTGGCCACTATATTAAAGATTGTCCGGCTAATAAAAGAAACTCCGAGTCCTCGTTTGCAGGCCCGCGGAGACCACCACCGAGATGCCAAGAATTTGGCAGACCGCRGACAAAAAACTTCCGATGGAGCACGTGGCGGCCACACACGATGACACAAAATCCAAGGCCGTCACCGTCCACCGGACCTGCAGCCCCTCCTCTCAGGAGCAGGTAAGTGACAGTTCAGATTTTATAGATGAAGAGGACTGGGTGGCCAGAGCTTTACATCATCTGGAGCCAGGCACCCGCTTAACCTTATACGCGGACCTAACTATAGACTTCAACGATTCAGACTGCCACACAATTTCTACTGACTTTAGGAACCCACACGGACATGTCAAAAATGCTTTGATATTCAGAGACCCTGTCGTGGCACTGGAGAATATATTTGTTACACCCCAAGTTGCCACCATGAGGCCCGGAGACAGTTTAATGATAAGGTATACTGCACGTCACCTCCATATCGCCTGACACAGGGAACCCCCGTGGCCCAGGCTTACATTCTGCCTGAGGCCTGGGACACCTCTCAGTCAGCCAACAGTGTCTATTGGGCAGAGGTTGTGGGGCCAAACAAACCAATTTTGGAGTGCCGGCTCCGATGCCAAGCATCGGAGTATACATTATGAGGGATGGTCAACACCGGAGCTGATGTCACCATCATTGCTTGCTCCGAGTGGCCAAAGTTTTGGAAATTAGAAACGGCAAACGGGAGACTGATGGGTATAGGAGGAACCGCGGCATCGATGAGAAGTAAAAAGAACATTCTACTCGAAGGACCCGAGGCACAGGTCGCTACCATCCGACCCTTTGTGGTTGCAGCAGGTCTCACTTTGTGGGGCCGGGACTTGTTGTCTCAATGGGGCACCAAGCTGGAAATCCCATCTACATCACGGGATTTTCGGTCGGGGCCACTGTGAGGTGCGCTGTCCCACACTTAAATTGGACCACAGATTCTCCAGTGTGGGTTGATCAGTGGCCCTTGCATAGAGAAAAATTGAGCGCGCTCAACGCCCTAGTGGAGGAACAGTTGGCTAAGGGGCATATTATCCCTTCCAACAGCCCTTGGAATTCACCAATCTTTGTCTTGCGAAAGCCAGGCAAGGATCAGTGGAGGCTCCTCCAYGACCTCAGGAAGATTAATGAGGTCATTGAAGACTTCGGTCCCCTGCAACTGGGAATGCCATCCCCGTCGATGCTGCCACAATCCTGGAAGCTTATTGTTATCGACATTAAGGATTGTTTCTTTAGTAAACCCTTACACCCCCTAGATGCCCCCCGATTTGCTTTTTCTGTACCACCCCTCAACTGGGAAGCTCCTTTAAGGCGTTACCACTGGCGAGTTCTTCCCCAGGGAATGAAGAACTTGCCGACCATCTGTAAGTGGTACGTTGCCCACTTCCTCTCCCCTATAAGAAAAAGGTTCCCCAAGGCGATCCTCTGTCATTATATGGACAACATTTTAATATGTGCTGAAAAGCAAGAACTGTTGGAACAAGTATTTAAGGCTGTTGTTAACACCTTAAGGGAAGCAGGTTTCTCGCTACAGGACGAGAAAATACAAAAGATCGAGCCATGGACTTACCTGGGACATACCATTAGCGAAAGGACTATAACACCACAGCGTCTACAGATAAAAGATAATCCCAAGACGCTGCGACATCTGCACGAATTATGCGRGACCATCAACTGGATCCAACCACTTTTGGGGATCACAACAGAAGACATGGCTCCTTTATTCAACTTGCTAGCAGGACCAGGAGACTTGGACTCTCCACGCGAATTGACACCCGAAGCCAGGCAAGCCATCGCCAGAGTACAGGAAGCTTTATCAACCACACAGGCACATTGGGTTAATCCCATGTTACCATACGAACTAGTGCTACTTGGTAAGTCCCCGTACACCTACTGTTTAATATATCAGTGGGACATGGGACACAAGGATCTGCTGACCATCATAGAATGGTTGTTTCTATCCCATCAGCCTAAGCAAACACTCACTACATATCCAGACATTGCCGCTCAATTAATTCGAAAGGCAAGATCACGCCTCCGTGCCCTTGCGGGGTGTGACATTGGGTGCATTAGATTAAGATTGGCTACTACAGAGGAACTGGAGGGCTTACTTCAGACCAATGAGAGACTCCAGTTTGCCCTGGATAGCTACTCTGGCCAAATTTCCATACATAAACAAAGTCATAAGCTGTTAAATTCGGACTTTAATTTGGCTCCAAAAAGTATGCAAAATTCAGTTTCAGTCAAAGGTCTTAACATATTTACTGACGGCTCGGGGCGATCCCAAAAGGCGGTTGTTAAATGGATCGACCCCAGCACCGGCCAGTGGGTGGAGGAGGTGCAGCAGGTTGAGGGCTCGCCTCAACTGGCCGAATTGAAAGCTGCCGTCATGGCCTTTGAGAAATTTAAAAATCAACCGCTTAATTTGATCACAGATTCAGCTTACGTAGCTGGGGTAGTTAGCAGGGCTGAACATGCATGGTTAAAGAAAGTCTCTAACAAAAAATTACATCAATTGCTCTCGCAACTTGTACATTTGTTGTCCCACCGAGAGCAACCCTTTTTCATAATGCACACAAGGTCACACTCCGGCCTTCCAGGTTTTATTGCTGAAGGCAATGCAAAGGCGGATGCAGCGGCAATAGCTGTGTTACAGCCTAACATCCCAGAGACTTTCCAAGAGGCTAAACTCAGCCACCAAATGTTCCATCAGAATGTCCCGGCACTAATTAGTATGTTTAAACTCCCCAGAAAACAGGCCAGGGCAATAGTTAGCACGTGCCCAAGCTGCCAGGCCTACCAGCTGCCATCGCTGGGGACAAGGGGAGTTAACCCACGAGATCTTCATAGTAATCAGTTATGGCAAACCGACATAACTCATTACACGCCATTCGGTCGCCTGAAATATATCCACGTGTCCATAGACACATTCTCCGGAGCCGTGTTTGCTTCTGTACACACAGGAGAAAAGACAAAAGACATAATCAGTCATTACTTGAGAGCCTTTGCGACCCTAGGAGTCCCTGCAGAAATAAAATCAGATAATGGCCCAGGTTATATATCAAAAAGAATGCAGGAGTTTTTCCACCAATGGGGGATACGTCACACCACCRGCATACCTCACTCCCCCATGGGACAGGCTATTGTCGAACGGACTCAGCAAATCATCAAATGGGTCTTAGAACAACAGCGAGGAGGGTCAGAACTAAACTCCCCTATTGAAAGAATATGTAAAGCGCTCTTCACTATTAATTTTCTTAACAACACCTTTGAAGAGCCAGACCCTCCTATCTTCCGGCACTTCGCAAACTCTACTCATGCAAAGCTAAAATCTAGACCGCTGGTATTAGTTAGGGACCCGGAATCCCTACAAGTACAAGGGCCGTTCAATTTGATTACCTGGGGGAGAGGTTATGCATTTGTAGAGTCTCCCACAGGACCACGATGGGTACCTGCACGGTGTATTAAGCCTTTTTTTCAAGACCCGCAGATTGCAATGCAGTACCCACAGGACAAAGATGACACCAACAACGACAACAGCAGGACAGCAGCATGGAAAAGGAGAAAGCGGAAAACCGACAGCTACAACGAGAGCAACAACGATGATCCATCCCTTTCCATGGCTGAGTTACTCGACACTTACAGCAGAGAGATTTAGTATCCCCTCACCCATACTTTTCCTAGTGTGTTCCCCTTTACCCTTGTTACCCGCAACTATTAATATTTAAAGAAAAGAGGGGGGAGCTAGAGGGGAATAGAGGAATTAAGGAGACAGTTATACATTATTTACTATGCATTTAACAGTACTCCTAATCTCAATTTATTTTAAGTCTTTTTAAAGAATGACCCAGCCCGAGAAGATGACCCGGCCAGATAGAAGTCCTTACCACCTGTGGATCCTCCGGAGCATGTGGATCATCCYGATCATCAGTGGAGTGGATGCTTGGATTGTCCCTCAACCAAAGACAAACGTATGGGTCACTCTAGCAAAGGCCATCGGGCAAGACCACCTCTGCATGAAGATGTCAGGGGTGGAAGATCCTCTGTCAACTTGTCTGGTCGGGATCCCTCTCACGGAGAAAGATTATATGTATGCAGGAAAGAGGCCAAATCCGGTCGACATCTGGGATGAGTGGGTAAGGATTCTCCCTCATGCCACAGAAGAACCCCAGGAATTGGCTCTGCTGGGGTTGTCCAAAGCCCAATACCGTGTAGTATTTGACTATAAATTGTCAAACTCCGAGTGGTTAGAGTTGGATAGAACTCAGAAGGATATCACTAAAGATGTAAATCCGACAAAAAGGGAGTATCGAACTCCTTACTGGTGTAATTACACCGCTAACACTCTATCTGCATCCACTAAAAAACCCAGACAGCTCCCTAAGGGAGTATTTTTCATCTGTGGCGATCAGGTTTGGTCAGGGATCCCCTCCCATCTCAGAGGAGGACCCTGTACRTTAGGAAAGCTTGCGCTACTGACTCCAAGTAAAACACAAATTATCAATTGGCGGCAAACCCAATCGGCAAGACAAAAGAGGGATTTGGCTAAATTGGATGAAAGTTGTGACAGTAGAGTTGTCGATTGGTCAAATTCCAAATGGCCATCTCCATCTTACTACCATGGGTCGCAGCAGCGAAAGCCCTTGGGGATATTGGCCATCTTGAGTGTTATTTGGGAAAGCAAGCAAACCTGACGTCCAGGGTCAACTCCTAGAAGATGAGAAGGTGACCAGACAAGCCACCCTGCAGAATAGAGCTGCGATAGACTTCCTGTTACTTGCCCATGGCCATGGATGTGAGGAGTTCGAGGGACTCTGTTGTTTAAACCTCACGTCCAATAGTCAGAGCATCCACTCCACCATACGAAGATCACGGAAAGACTGGAAGATCCTAAGAAGGAGGCCACAGAATGGTTTGAGGACTTATTTAAGAACTCTGGGTTATCTGACTGGATGATTTCTATTCTCAAGACGGTTCTTTGGGTCGTGTTTCTGATCTTTTTGATTTTATATGTGCTTGGTTGCCTTAAGAGGCTTTTCTTAAAATTAGTTAATGCCCTTCTAAAAAACAAGGAAGGGGGAGATGTTGCGGTGGTGCAAACCACCTCTGAAGGGAGGCCGGCCCGTCGTCGGTGGTGGGCCGTCTCTAGCATCTGACGCTACCCACATCTCCTCCCCCGAAGGCTGATAGACATGCATCATGTATGGTTTGGGTTCAAACCTGTACCCCATTTGTTCTTTCCCATTAGTTCCTCCCTCTGCCTTCCTTCATTGGATGTTCCTCTATCCGTCACCCCCTGGCCCTAACCCCATTGGTCTGTTGCTCTCTCCGCCTCCCTATATAATCCCTCACCCTGGGCGACATTTTGCCTTTTGGTCCCTGACCCTCCCGCAATAAAGCTGTTGTTGGGAACCACACCAGAAGGTCCGTCTCGCTCCTTCGCCTCCTCCCGTCACTTTATCATCTACCTGCAAGAGTGGGCTTGTCTGCTGAGTGTGCCGGTCGCACCTCTGATAAAAGCTCTCCCGGTCAGGGGCTTTTGGGAAGGTCGCGTCAGTTGCCACCGGAGCAGGCRCGGCACGTGGGCTTTTGGAGAATGCATATCCCGGAATACAGCATGATTGTAAGCCCTCTGTATCTCATAACACAGAAGAAGAATGACTTCCCGTGGGGCCCTGAACAACAGCAGGCTTTTGAACAGATCAAACAGGAGATTGCCCATGCAGTAGGCCTTGACCCAGTCAGAACAGGGCAGGATGTAAAAAATGTGCTGTACACTGCAGCCAGGGAGAATGGCCCTTCCTGGAGCCTCTGGCAGACAGAACCTGAGGAAACCTGAGGACAACCTCTCGGCTTCTGGAGTTAGGGATACAAGGGATCTGAGGCCAGCTACATCCCAAATGAGAAGGAGATTCTTGCTGCCTATGAACGGGTTAGAGCTGCCTCGGAAGTGATTGGCACCGAAGCACAGCTGCTTCTGGCACCCCAACTACCCGTGCTGGGCTGGATGTTCAAAGGGAAGGTTCCTTTGACACATCATGCCACTGATGCCACGTGGAGCAAGTGGGTTGCTCTGATCACACGGCAAGCCCGCATAGGAAATCCTAATCGCCCTGGGATTCTGGAAATCATAACAAACTGGCCCAAAGGTGAGAGTTTTGGACTGTCTTCTGAAGAAGAAGAGGAGCAGGTGACATGTGCTAAGGATGCACCAGCATATTGTCTTCCACCAGCGTGGAAGACAATACACCCTCTTCACTGATGGTGTCCTGGGTTAGTTATGTATTCTATTACCACCCACAAAAGCTGGATAAATTTCATAATTACACACCTGGGACTCCTTATCTCAACTGAGATAAGCACTCCAGCCAACAGGAAGCACCATCCACCCTGGTTATCTGATCTCAGGTAATGGCCCATTAGCACCACCCAGCCGATTATCTGATCTCAGCTAATGGCCCATTAGCACCACCCAGCCTGACTAATTAGCCTGAACCCCTCGGAAACATCTTGGAGGACCCTAGGACTCATCCAAGCTCATTACCGAAGCAACCAATAGAACATCGGGAAGATCCTCTTCCATTGTGAAAGTCCCCGCCCCTGGGGGAGGTGCCAGCCAAGAAGCACAGCATAAAACAAGGGTTTTGGATGGGAGAAGATACCCTCGACTCAACGGGACTCCTCTCTTGGGACTCCACTCTCAATGGGACTCTCGACTCGACTCAAATCGACTGGACTCCACTCCTTGGAATTGGACTCAGCTAGCTACTCCACTCCACTCCTCGGAACTGGACTCAGCTACTCCACTCCACTACCAGGCCTTCCTGCAGGACCAGTGCCTGCACAGCTACTACCCTGATCAGCAGGGTGTCAGGTTGTACTGTGACTCTGTCAGTTTGTTTAAGCCCATGTTTCTGTATTACTGCATTTATTTTAACCTTTTTTTATTAAAATTGTAATTTTGACCTAACATCTCTCAAGGTATTCGGTGTGGGGTTAATTTCTGCTGCTGGTTTACAGCCAAACCAGCACATAATTTGGYGCCCAATGTGTGGCACGAGAGTAAAGTCAGAATTACAATTCTGCATTACAGAAACAACTTAGTCACCATGATACTCGAAATGTTTACCTGGATTTTGTACCCAGCTCTATACATTTTTCCACACATGGGGAACTACCCTGCTGGTTGTAATGCTCCTGTATAGACCAGGGTATGCTATAAGAATTGCTTTATTGGTCTATTATGTCTATTGCATGGTAACCTCTGAGACAATGAACGTCATTTGGAATATATACTCAGTTTTGTTTGCTTGTCCTAGTCTAAGCTGCTACATCTGGGACCTCTTCAACAATCACACTCAGCCCCTGGTAGGAAGAGTAGAGAGTGGTTTCTTCCAGTCTTTCAGGCCAGGCACAGCAGCTTTTGAAAAGATTGAGTTCACTTTGGATGTCAAGGATGGCATAAGCTTGTTGGTTCTGCTTTGTCTTCTCTGCATGGCCTGTACCATGTATACCATGCTTAGAATCAGAACGCTTGGTATGACACATCATTCTCAGAAGGAAAAGGAGGAAAGCAGCAAAACAACAGACACCATGTCTACACAAACTATCACAGAAGAGAAAGGAACCAAAAGCAAAGCAACATCGACTGTGTCTACACAGACTGCCACAGAAGAGAAAGGAACTAAAAGCAAAGCAACAGCGACCGTGTCTACGCAGACTGCCACAGAGGAGAAAGGAACCAAAAGCTCCGTAAGCATCTCCACACAAACTGTCACCAAACTAGAACAGCCTACACCAGTAGCAGTTGCCCCCGTCCAAAAGAAGAAATCAAAGAGCAAATCAGTCCGCATAGTGACCGACGAGGATGCRGCAGGACCTTCGCACCCAGCAGAAGAGACAGAGCCGGAGATCATCACTCRCTCTCTATCCCTGGGTGAGCTGCATGACCTGCGGAGGGAATTCACCCGCCAGGCGAACGAGTCCATCCTGACCTGGCTGCTCCGCATCTGGGACGCTGCAGCCAATGACACCATTCTGGACGGAAGTGAGGCCAGGCAACTGGGATCCCTCTCCCGGGATGTGGTCATTGACCAGGGGATCAAGAGAACCCAAGAAACTCTCAGCCTCTGGTGGCGACTGCTGACAAGTGTAAAGGAGAGATACCTTTGTAAAGAAGACCTCCAGGTGCACCAAGGAAAATGGAACACAATGGAACAAGGTATCCGATGCCTGAGGGAATTGGCCGTGCTGGAGATCATTTTCTCAGAAGATGAGAGATTTCCTAAGAGCCCAGATGCTGTCCAGTGCACRTCACAGATGTGGCTGAGATTTGCATGGCTTGGACCAGAGATGTACTCCCGTTACCTGGCAACACTGCAATGGAGGGAAGGCGAGGACAGAGTGGGCRTCTTGGTCAACAAACTAAGAATCTATGAGGACACTGTCACCGCCCCATTTCGCACCCATGTCTCATCTGTGGAAACAAGGCTGGCTGAGCAAGTCYGGAGCTTGATTGAAGAGGGCCATGAGAAGCTGAGAAAGGAACTTCGGAAAGGAATTTACCACAGCTCTCCHGAACCAACAAGAGTCTCTGCCATTAGGAGCAGGCGTCCCCCAGCCAGGGAGAGAGGTAATACTCCGAGAAGTAACCTCTGGTTCTTCCTCAAGGAGCATGGAGAAGATATGAGGAAGTGGGACAGGAAACCAACGTCCTTAGCTCGTCCTACTCGTCCTTAGCAGCCCGGGTATGTGAATTGAAAAAAGGAAATACTACGAGAAGCTCATCCAGAGTAAATGCTGCTCCAGTCTGTTGTGTACAAGACTGCAGGCATTGTAGGAGTGATGATATGACTGATCCTCTGGAAGGACCTTCAAGATCATATTCGCCAGAAGACAAAGTGCACCACGACCAGAATTAGAGCGGCCCTGCCTCTAGCCAGGTAGAGGAGAGGGACAATCGGATCTATTGGACTGTGTGGATCCCATGGCCTTGCACATCAGACCCACAACGATACACAGCCTTAGTTGACACCGGCGCTCAATGTACTCTGATTCCGTCAAGGTATGTAGGAACAGAATCTATTTCCATTTCTGGGGTGACAGGAGGCTCCCAACAGCTGACTGTACTGACAGCTGAAGTGAGCCTAACTGGGAAGGAGTGGCAGAAGCACCCCATAGTGACTGGTCCAGAAGCCCCATGCATCCTTGGCATAGACTATCTGTGGAGTGGGTATTTCAAAGACCCAAAAGGATATCGCTGGGCCTTTGGAATAGCTGCTGTGGAAAAGGAAGAAACCAGACAACTGAATACCTTGCATGGTCTCTCGGATGACCCTGCTGTTGTGGGACTGCTGAAGGTCGAAGAGCAACGAGTCCCAATCGCCACAGCAACAGTGCATCGACAGCAATACCACACCAACCGAAACTCTGTGATTCCCATCCATAAGATGATTCGCAATTTGGAGAGCCAAGGGGTGGTAAGCAAGACCCGTTCACCCTTTAACAGCCCAATATGGCCAGTGTGCAAGTCCAGCGGAGAGTGGAGACTGACTGTGGACTACCGTGGCCTGAATGAAGTCACGCCACCACTGAGTGCTGCCGTGCCGGACATGCTGGAGCTCCAGTATGAGCTGGAGTCCAAGGCAGCAAAGTGGTACACGACCATTGACATTGCCAATGTGTTTCTCTCGATCCCATTGGCGGCAGAGTGCAGGCCACAGTTTGCTTTCACCTGGAGGGGTGTGCAATACACCTGGMACCRACTGCCCCGGGGGTGGAATCACTGTCCCACCATCTGCCACGGACTGATCCAGGCTGCACTGGAAAAGGGTGAGGCTCCAGAACACCTTCAGTACATTGATGACATCATTGTACGGGGGAACACAGCAGAAGAAGTTTTTGAGAAAGGAGAGAAGATTATTGAGATTCTCCTGAAGTCTGGTTTTGCCATTAAACGAAGCAAGGTTAAGGGACCTGCGCAAGAAATTCAGTTCCTGGGAGTAAAGTGGCAGGATGGATGTCGCCAGATTCCAACAGAAGTAATTAACAAGATAGCAGCTATGTCCCCACCAACCAACAAGAAGGAAACACAGGCTTTCCTAGGAGCCGTGGGCTTTGGGAGGATGCACATCCCGAAGTACAGCAGCATTGTAAGTTCTCTCTACCTTGTGACACGAAAGCAGAATGACTTCCTGTGGGGCCCTGAGCAACAGCAGGCTTTCGAACAGATTAAACAGGAGATTGCCCATGCGGTGGCCCTTGGGCCAGTCAGAACAGGGCAGGATGTTAAGAATGTGCTCTACACTGCAGCTGGAGAGAATGGTCCTTCCTGGAGCCTTTGGCAGAAAGCATCTGGTGAAACCCGAGGACGACCTCTCGGTTTCTGGAGTTGGGGATACAAGGGATCTGAGGCCAGCTACACCCCAAATGAGAAGGAGGTTCTTGCTGCCTATGAAGGAGTTCAAGCTRCCTCAGAAGTGATTGGGACTGAAGCACAGTTGCTCCTGGCACCCCAACTACCCGTGCTGGGCTGGATGTTCAAAGGGAAGGTCCCTTCAACACATCATGCCACCGATGCTACGTGGTGCAAGTGGGTCGCTCTGATCACGCAGTGAGCCCGCATAGGAAATCCTAATCGCCATGGGATACGGGAAATTATCACGAACTGGCCCGAAGGTGAGAGCTTTGGACTGTCTTCTGAAGAAGAAGAGGAGCAGGTGACACATGCTGAGGAGGCGCTGCCATACAACCAGCTACCGGAGAGTGAAAGGCAATACGCCCTTTTCACTGATGGTTCCTGCCGGATTGTAGGGACCAACAGGAAATGGAAAGCTGCTGTATGGAGACCGACATGACGAGTTGCACAAGCTACCGAGGGACAAGGTGGATCGAGTCAGGTTGCAGAGCTTAAAGCCGTCCAGCTCGCTTTGGATATCATCGAGCGAGAGAAGTGGCCGAGACTTTATCTCTATACTGACTTGTGGATGGYAGCTAATGCTCTGTGGGGATGGCTGAGTAGATGGAAAAAGGCCAACTGGCAGCACAGGGGGACACCCATCTGGGCTGCTGAGATATGGCAAGACATCGCTGCCCGGGCTGAGAAGCTGAACATGAAGGTCCGTCACGTGGATGCCCATGTACCCAAGGGTCGGGCTAACGAGGAGCATCAGAACAATGAGCAGGTGGATTGAGCTGCCAGGATTAAAGTATTGCAGGTGGATCTGGACTGGCAGCACAAAGGAGAATTCTTCCTGGCTTGTTGGGCCCGTGATGCCTCTAGTCATCAGGGCAGAGATGTAACATGTGACAGAGGGGTGGACTTAACTATGGACAGTGTCTTGCAAGTCCTCCACAACTGCAAGATGTGTGCTGCAATCAAGCAGGCCAAGCGGGTGAAGCCTCTATGGTATGGTGGATGGTGGTCAAAATACAGGTATGGGGAAGCCTGGCAAATTGACTATATCACACTTCCCCAAACTCGCCAAGGCAAGCACTATGCGCTCACAATGGTAGAAGCAACCACCGGATGGTTGGAAACATACTCTGGGCCTCATGCTGCTGCCCGGAACACCATCCTGGGCCTTGAAAAGCAAGTCCTGTGGMGACATGGTACCCCTGAGAGAATTGAATCAGCCAATGGGACTCATTTCAATAACAGCCTTATTGACAGCTGGGCTAGAGAACATGGTATTTAGTGGGTGTACCATATCCCCTATCATGTGCCAGCTGCTGGAAAGGTTGAATGGTGCAATGGACTGCTTAAAACCACCTTGAAGGCACTGGGTGGAGGGACCTTCAAAAACTGGGAGAAGCACTTGGCAAAGGCCACCTGGTTGGTCAACACCCGAGGCTCTGTCAATCGAGCTGGCCCTGCCCAATCAGAACCCTTGCACACTGCAGACAGCGATAAAGTCCCTGTGGTACACATAAGAGGCATGTTAGGGAAGACTGTTTGGATTAGTCCCACCTCAGGCAAAGGCAAACGCATTCACGTGACTGTTTTTGCTCAAGGACCTGGTTACACACGGTGGGTAATGCAGAAAGATGGGGAAACCTGTTGTGTACCTCAAGGGGACTTAATTTTGAGAGAGAACTGTCTGTGATGTTAATTCCAGCAATATGTGGGTGGTATAGAATAAAGAGTGGATAATGTCCTGGTTTAACCAAAGTATGTATTCCATCACTGTCGTGTCCCCTGAAATAAAAGCTGGGAGGATTGAGGAGCTGAAAGACCCTGGTAGTGGAAAAATGTACTGGTGGAATAGTTCTACATAAGTATGGTGAAACCAAGTTCCTCCTATCTGCTTTCTGAGATGCTATGGGAGGTTGGCTTGTCTGATTGGTCCATGGCTCTCTCCGCCCTCCCTCCTTAGTAATTGGTTGTGGTAGTTTCTCTCCGCCTTCTTCCCTCCCCTAAGCCCGTGGTGATTGGTTGCTGGCCCCCCGAGCGCRTGGTTTTAAAAACCCAGTATCTTCCTTGTTTTGCTCTCTTCGCCTCCTACTATCTTCATAGCTGGATGGAATAAACTCCCTGGACTGTGGAATGTAGTGCGTAAGAGTCTTCCTGCATCTTTATTTCTGGACTTGTGGCTGGGCTACGCTGGGTGTGAGTATTTCTCAGTGCTAACAACTGCACGGGCAATATCCCTCGTTGGTTTGGTGAATCTACACCCCCAGAACGGCTCCTTCTCAAAGGAGGTTTTGGGAATAAACCACGAAGGGAATTTGCTCAGGAGAAACTCCGCCTATAAAGCCATTAAGTGGCGCTTGAACGTGGGTTTTTGCTTAGAAAGCCCTGAAAACATCCCTGGAATCCCCGAGGGACCGGGAGTCGTGGTTTGAGTTTGCCACAGTCCAGGAAAACGGACTATGTTGTAATAGTATGTTTTACTGGGAGCCAAATACCTCCGCGGATTGGACACTTGGCAAAAACCAGAAAACTCTACTGAGAAGTTTTATTTCRCCCACGGAGCTCTGCGACTTGTGTGAGTATATATCCGTTTCAGGTCCTTTTTGCGTGTTTTTTTTTAAACTTTTTTTTTCTYGGTGTGAGGTGAGTCTGGATATGGGTGGGAAAATCACCGGTAACCAAAAGGAAGTTTAGTCCAACATTAGAACTCATCTTATTGCTGGAAAAATACCCTTTCCTAACAAAAATATTCAGTCCTTTGTTCGTTGGTTATTTATATTTTTCCCGGATATTTCTTTAAAGTGTGTTCAATCTCTCGAATTCTGGGATGAAGTGGGAAAAAAGCTAATACTTTTAAGACAGAGTGGAGATATCTTGGTAGCAGAATATTTTCAAATGTTAATTATTATATATAGATCCGTTAAGAATTCGGGAAATGGATCGGGAGAAAATCCAGGTTTGTCTATAACTTCCCCTGTGTGTGTTCCCTCCCCCTGCACTCCCTCTCCCTCCGAGCCGTGGGAGGAGCTGGAGAAAGTAACAACCCACGTGGGGCAGGGYTGCYACCAGCTCCCTGACTCTCTCYGGCCCCTCTTGCAACCCTTCCAGGCTGGACTTGATCATCCCAGCTCGGATCCCCCCCCAAATCTTACCCCTACACCCCCAAACCCTGATGTGTTTCCATAAACTGTTTTTAATAATGCCAGCAGCTGCCGCGCGGAAGCCAGACCTTCCCAAAATGGCAGGCGCCATGTGGCGCTGTGACCTCCAGAAAATGGTGGATCCCACGTGGCGCCGCGACCTCCCCAAAATGGCAGATGCCACGTGGCGCCGCGAACTTCTCAGATTAGCATCACCGAAGTAACCCCTTTACCCCCACCCTACCCTCTTGCCACTGTAGAAGCCGCTGATTCTTCCCTAACCCCCCTCAAATTCTCCGAAATACCCACTCCTGCTGCTTTTCCCGAAGCGGCTGAGTTCCCTGTCTCCCCTGCGGCGCCAGCGGCGGCTCCTCCCGAGGTCCTTCCAACCCCCATATGCCCAGTGCCGAGTCCCGTAACCCCTCTCTCTGTCCCTGCGGTGCCAGATACCGTGACCCCCACTCCCACAAAGCAAAACCAAGTTCAAACTCTACTCGCTGTAACTTCCAGTTTCCAACACTCTGCACCCCCCATTCCTGCAGGCCCCGTGAACTTTTCTCTCCCTCCGGGTCTTTCTCCCTYCCTCGCGCCGATGCCGTCGGTCTTCCCCTTCCTCTACCTCCCCGCAGCTTTTCCAAACCCCTCCTACTTCCCAACCTCCTACCTTGCCTATCCCTCCCAAATCCCAGCCCCTCTCCCCAGGGGAGTGTCCACACCCACATTCCATTCCCAGCACCCGGCACTGTGGCACCGCCCAGAACCGGCCGCACCCCCGCCCCCACCCCCCCCCCCTCAGATTCCCACTCTGTAACAATAGAGGAAAAAAACCATACATCTGCCTCAGAGATGAACCTGCTAGCCTAGCTCTGGGCAGGGATAGCCCCCCCTCACCCCACCCCCTCCGTCGATCTCAATATACCAACACTCCCCTCTCCTCAGAAGAGGAGGATAGCGATTCAGATGAATACTGGCAGAATATYTGTAAACAAGCTACAAAAGATGGAAATTGGGAAATTGCTAACAATATCGAAGTCTTTGCTGCTTCTGTCAAATATGACCGAGCAGGAAAGAATCCCAAATGAGATCCCATACCCTATGAACAATTAAAGGAATTATGCAAAACTGCTAAGTCTTTTGGACGTAATGCTCCTTATTTTAAGAATCTTATACAAGCTGCTTTTGCAACAACTACCTTGGTTCCACATGATATAAAAAATATTATGTCTTGTCTTCTCTCACCTGTTGAGTATATATTATGGGAAAGGATTTGGAAAAGATTACTAAAAGAAATTCTCCAAACCAATAAAAAAGACCCAAATAGGCCTAATTTATCATCAGATCATCTCTGTGGGGAAGGTAAATTCGAAAAACCAGAACAACAAGCCCAGGAAATCCCTGAATTACTTTTAAGAGAAATTAAAATGTCAGCTGACAGGGCATTAATTATGATCCCCAGTGACAATACCCCATCTCGAAACTTCTCCACAATAAAACAGGAAGTGAATGAATCATTTATTAATTTTATAAACAGGCTTAAAGAATCAGCAGAAAAACAAGTTGAAAATCAGGAAGCTCAAAAACAATTGCTATGTCTTTTGGCTATGGCAAATGCAAATACAAACTGTAAAAAAATCCTCCAATCACTTCCACCTGACCCTAACCCCACTATTGATCAAATGATAGAAGCCTGTACAAAATCAACATCTCCGGAAATTACAATGGCCAAAACAATTTCAAAAGATATGCTTGATATTCTTGCAGTTACAAATAAAATGCAGGGAGACAAGCTAAGATGTTATAACTGTGGTAGCTTTAAACGTCTGATTAAAGACTGCCCTGACCCAAAAGATACTAACAAAGATACTAAGTTTATTCCCTCAGACTGCTCTACGTGTAACTTTCACCACAAAAAACATTTGGGAAACTGATAAAAGAGCGCGCACCAGCTCCACGCTCGGAAAATTACAATAGAGTTGGTCCTCCTCATCCACCCTCTACCCTGAAGAATAATCTTCACTGTAAGCAACCTGAAGCCTCTCATCTTTTGGTGAGTGACATTTCTTTTAACTTCAAGGACAGCAAACCACACACAATAACAGTGGAGAAAACTGAATTTATAGACAAACCAACAGACATTCTAATCAGGGGAAACCCTGCACATGGACCTTCTGAACTGTTTATCCTTCCTGAAATTCAGACTGTAAATTTAAATAGTACAATTAATGTCACTGTTTCTTGTAATAACCCTCCATGGTTTTTAAACAAAGGTACCCCTATAGCACAAGTAAACGTAATTCCAAAAGAATTCCCACGGTGTCACAGAACCCCTTCCATATGTTGGGCAGAAATTGTGGGCAGAGACAAACCAATGCTAGGTTGTAAACTGTGCAATGGCAAAGCTGTGGTGTACCTAACAGGAATGGTGGACACAGGAGCAGATGTGACCATCGTTTCTCGAGCTGAATGGCCACAGAATTGGAAAATTAAACCAGTGATTGGGACACTCAAGGGTATAGGGGGAACAACAACCTCCATGAAAAGTACCAATAACATAATCATAGAAGGCCCTGACAATTCTATTGCTACAATCAGACCCTTTATTGTTGACTCAGTTTTCACATGATGGGGAAGGGACCTCCTATCGCAGTGGGGAACCCGGCTGGAAATCCCAACTCCATGGGATTTTTAGCAGGGGCTGCTGAAAAGCGCAGTACTCCACCTCTTACCTGGAAAACTAACACCCCTGTCTGGATCAATCAGTAGCCCCTGTCATCTGAAAAACTGCGCTCTCTCGAGTCCTTAGTAGACTTCCAAAGAACACATTGTTCCCAACGATAGCCCTTGGAACTCCCCTGTCTTTGCTGTAAAAAAGCCAGGAAAAGACAAGTGGAGACTCCTCCAAGATCTCAGGCAAATTAATGAAGCCATTGAAGATATAGGTCCCCTTCAGCCAGGACTGCCTTCCCCTTGCATGCTCCCCCGAGAATGGAAGCTGGCCATCCTGGACATAAAAGACTGCTTTTTCGATATACCCCTAAACCCCAAGGATGCTCCCAGATTTGCTTTTTCTGTTCCATCCCTCAACCACCAGGCTCCATTGCGCAGGTATCATTGGCTTGTCCTGCCTCAAGGAATGAAAAATTCACCCACAATTTGTCAATGGTATATTGCCTGTGTTCTCTCCCCTATCTGCAAAGAATTCCCCAGGTCTACAATTCTTCACTACATGGATGATATATTGGTCTGTTCTCTGAACAATGTTTACCTGGACTTAACTCTAGAAAAAACTGTACAAGCTATTCAAAAAGCAGGTTTCAAGATACAGGAGGAGAAAATTCAACGCACCTGTCCGTGGAGTTACCTGGGACTCCGCATAAGTGAAAGAACAGTCGTGCCACAAAAACTCACCCTCAAGGATAACCCAAAAACCCTCCGGGACTTGCATCAGCTGTGTGGTTCTATCAACTGGCTGCATCCGCTGCTGGGACTCACCACAGAAACCCTGGCTCCACTGTTCAACCTTCTGAAAGGCTGTGAGGACCTGGACTCTCCTCGAACCATCATGGAAGAAGCCAGAAAATCCATAGAAGAGGTACAGCTTGCCCTGTCATCTCACCAGGCCCACAGAACTAGTCCTGAACTACCCTTTAATCTCGTCATTCTGGGTAAGTCACYCAAATTACATGCACTCATTTTTCAATGGGACACTACATTAAAGGACCCTCTTCTCATCATAGAGTGGGTCTTCCTGCAACATCAGCCACTCAAAACTATTACCACACCACAGGAACTCATAGCACAACAATGAAGGCAAGAGCACGCCTTTGTGCATTAGCAGGGTACGATTTCGCTTGCATTTCTTTACCACTGAAAACTGATATCCTGGAAAACTTACTACAAACAAATGAACACTTTCAATTTGTTCTAGACAGTTTTTCAGGCAAAATTTCAATTCATAATCCAAAACATAAACTATTGAATTCGACCTTTCATTTAGTAAAAAAAGAGTTACAAAGCAAAACTCCTCTCAAAGCTCTAACAGTTTTTACAGATGGCTCAGGGGGATCACTCAAGTCGGTCATGACTTGGAAAGACCCTAATACACAGATGTGGGAATCTGAAGTCCAGGTAGTGGAAGGCTCCCCACAGATTGCAGAACTAGCAGCCATTGTTAGAGTTTTTGAGAAATTCTCAGAACCTATAAATTTGGTAACAGATTCAGGTTATGTTGCTGGCGTAATCACAAGAGCAGAACGCCCTCTATTAAAAGAAGTATCTAACCCCAAATTATACAGCTTGCTTTCAAAGCTTGTTTTTCTCATCTCTCACAGAAAACATCCGATTCATGTAATGCATGTACGATCACACACTGATCTCCCTGGACCAATTGCTGAAGGGAATCGGAGGGCAGACACTCTGGCAATGCCTGTAAATGCTCCCATACTACCTGACACATTTGCACAAGCAAAATTAAGCCATCAATTTTACCATCAAAATGCTCCAGCCCTCATGAGAATGTTCAAACTACCTAGAGATCAAGCAAGAGCAATTGTGGCAACCTGTCCTAATTGCCAAAACTACCAAATGCCATCATTAAATTCTGGAGTTAACCCCAGGGGCCTAAGTAGCTGTGAAATTTGGCAAACAGATGTAACCCATATTCCCCAATTTGGCAGATTGAAATATGTACATGTCTCAGTTGACACATTCTCAGGAGCTGTGTTTGCATCAGCCCATGCAGGAGAGAAGGCAAAGGATATTATAAAACGTTTTCTCCTTGCTTTTTCTACCCTGGGTGTTTGTTCACAAATAAAGACTGATAATGGCCCAGCATACATCTCAAACAAACTGAAAGAATTCTTCAGTTTGTGGGGTATCCAACACACCACAGGAATCCCACACTCCCCCACCGGTCAGTCAATAGTAGAAAGAACACATCAAACTATCAAAAGAGTCCTGGACCAGCAGCGAGGAGGGACAGAAGTCAACKCTCCCATTGTGAGACTCTGTAAAGCCCTCTTTACAATAAATTTCTTGAACAATTCATTCTCAGAGCCAACCCCTCCTGTATTCAGACATGCCTCCAATACAACTCAAGCCAAATTGAAAGAACAACCCCCAGTGTTAATAAAAGACCCAGAAAGCCATCAAATCTTAGGTCCTTTTCCACTAATTGTATGGGGGAGGGGGTATGCCTGCGTTTCAACCCCCTCAGGTCCTAAATGGATACCAGGAAAAAATGTAAAGCCTTACCTTAGACCATCAATATCGGATGCCGAGGAGAAAGAGGATAACACCCCGGATGGTGATAAGGACACCCCAGACAAAGAAACAAGTGCTGCACAGAGAAGACGCCGTCGCAAGACACTGGACACGTGAACATCCACCTATGCTGTCTCCGGACTGTTCCCCAAAAGCTGTAACCCCAAAACCCGTTCTCCGTTACCCTCATGTACTCCCTTACCCCAATACCCCTTAACCTGAATCTTACCTACCTCATCAATATAARAGAAAAAGGGGGGAGGTGAATGGGAAAAAGAAAGAAAATAATGAATCACCTTTTAATTTTTTTGCTTAAAAATCCCACAAAGAGAACTACCCACACCTCACTTGCCACCATGCCTGTAACTGCCAACCTCCACTTTCTCCTGGTCTCCTGCATCCTGTTAACACCAGAGGTCACTGCATGGATAGTGCCACAATCCAAAAMCAATGTATGGATCACACTAGAAACAGCACTCCAACAAGATCATACGTGCCTATCAATGGGTGGTGTAAATGACCCCCTTTCATCGTGCCTGGTGGGAATTCCCCTCACTGAGGAAGATTTACCCTTCTCAGGTCAAGTACCCTTTCTAGTAGATGCTTGGGATAAATGGATCAAAGCGCTGGAAATACTACTAGAAGAACCACAAGAATTGGAAATATTAGGGTCCTCCCAGGCTGCCCAATGCCTCAAATTGTCCCTTAATCAGAATGTAGAAAGGCTGTCCTGGTCAGAACATCAAAAATTTAGTCCGATAAAAAACATAGCACCTCTAAAAAAAATCTATTCTGTTAATAATTGGTGCCAGAACAAACATCTGGTCCCAGCTGAGTCACCCATACATCCCAGACCTCTCCCTACGAGTAACTTCCTGATTTGTGGCGAYAGAGCCTGGTCCGGAATCCCATCCTGAGCCTGGGGAGGACCATGCTCTCTTGGCAAACTTTCTGTGCTAGCACCGAACAAAACCCAAATTTTATATTGGAAAAATCATACACAATTGGCCYGCCAGAAGAGGAGTATACAACAATTAGATCCAAATTGTAATAGCGAAATTACTGATTGGTCAAAATCTAAAAGAATTGTATCAGTTTTCCTGCCTTGGGTAGCAGCTACTAAGGCCAGAGGAGAAATCTCTCATGTTGAGTGCTGGCTCGGAAAGCATGCTAACCTAACATCAAGAGCCCTCTCTCAGCTACTTGAAGATGAAGAAACCATCAGGCATGCAACGCTGCAAAACAGAGCAGCAATTGACTTTCTTTTATTGGCCCACGGACACGGCTGTGAAGAATTTGAAGGAATGTGCTGTTTTAACCTGTCATCTCACAGCCAGAGCATCCACGCAACGATACAGAAGATGAAAAACCAGATTAAAGAACTGAAAGTAGAAAAAGATGCAGATTGGCTTGGGAAACTTTTTGGACAATGGGGACTTGGGGAATGGGTGAAATATGTAATCCAAATTGGGCTGTGGGTGATCTTAATGATTTTTATAGTTTTAAGTATACTTGGTTGCCTTAAGAAATATCTCACTAAGTCTATAGGAGAAGCATTTCTGTTAAACAAAGAAGGGGGAGATGTCGTGTCCCCTGAAATAAAAGCTGGGAGGACTGAGGAGCTGAAAGACCCTGGTAGTGGAAAAATGTACTGGTGGAATAGTTCTACATAAGTATGGTGAAACCAAGTTCCTCCTATCTGCTTTCTGAGATGCTATGGGAGGTTGGCTTGTCTGATTGGTCCATGGTTCTCTCCGCCCTCCCTCCTTAGTAATTGGTTGTGGTGGTTTCTCCCCGCCTTCTTCCCTCCCCTAAGGGAGGGTGGTGATTGGTTGCGAGCCCCCCCCCGAGCACGCGGGTTTAAAAACCCAGTACCTTCATTGTTTGGGTCTATTCGCCTCCTACCCCCTTCACAGCTGGATTGGAATAAACTCCCTGGACTGTGGAATGTAGTGCGTAAGAGTCTTCCTGCCTCTTTATTTCTGAACTTGTGGCTGGCTGCGCCGGGTGTGAGTATTTTGCAGTGCTAATAACAGCCCGGGCGATATCCCTCGTTGGTTTGGTGAATCTGCACCCCCAGAACGGCTTCTTCTCAAAGGAGGTTTTGGGAATAAACCACGAAGGGAATTTGCTCAGGAGAAACTCCGCCTATAAAGCCATTACATCACCATCCACATAATTCCTTGATAAGTTGGGTTGTTCACAGTTAGGTGGTTACACACCTGCTCCCTGAGGAGAGGCAGAACATGTGAGATGGAGTGGTACTTCTTATCTCAACTGTGATAACGATCCCGGGCAGCAGCAGCAAGCACCACCCATCCTGAGGGGATTATCCCTGCTAATGGCCCGTTATTGAACTGGATAAGCCCCGATGAATAGAATTTCAGAAACATCCTCTTCCRTTGGGGAAATCCCCACCCCTAGGGGAGACACTAGCTAGGAAACATCACATAAAAACAGGCTTGGGGATTGACAGAGATCACTGGAAAACCAGGGGACCACCACGGGATACCCTGAGGACTAGACCCTTCACCACCACTGGATATCCAGTGGACCAGGCCTTTCTACAGGACTACTGCTTTCCAGACCACTTGATACCCAGAGGACTACAGCATACCCAGCAGAGGAGGTGAAATTGCCACAGTTCCAGACCTTCAATAGGACTGCAATCACTGCCAGGTTGTACTCTGACTCTGCTAGTTTAAGCCCATGTTTTCTGTATTACTGCATTTATTATAACCTTTCTATTACAATTGTAATTCTGACCTAAATCTCTCTTGAGGTATTTGTGTGGGGTTAATTTCCCCTGCTGGTTCACATTCAAACCTGCACATAGTTTGGTGCCCAACATGGGGCTCGAGAGGAAAGTCAGAATTACAATTTTGTATTATAGAAACTACCTGTCTACCATGATGCTTGATGTGTTCACATGGATATTGTACCTTTCTCCCTATATATTTCCACACATGGGGAATTATTTGCCCATCATAATGCTCCTTTTGAGATCAGGGATGTTATAAATAAAGCAGTTAATTCACGCTCAGATATGAAATATCGGGATATAAAACTATAAACTTGGTTCTGGGGGGGGGGGGTTTCTTGAAATAGCCAAATGCAACCATACAACTCTTCCGTTGGGGGGATATTTACATTTTAACAGAGCAAGGCTCGCCCCAGGCAGGGTGCGGTCTCTGCCCATTCAACTTTTACATTCGAATGGAGAATGAGTCTGGACTGAATGAAATACCGCACCCGCCCGGACAATTGTTTTACATCCAAAAGGAACAGCTCCTGCCCAAAGGAAGAACATCGTTTCTGCCGGGAAGGCATCTGCATCCCAAAAACGAAAGCATGAACATCAGATAGCACGTTGAGATAGAATCCAGCAGCACCTGGGAATCTGCATCTCCAAGGAAGAATTCCTCCCAGGCCAAGTGCTAACGAGCGGATCGGAACCTAGATATGGAACATCGGGAAACATCTGATAACGCTCCCCGGTGATGAGAGATTGATCAGGGACAGGATGTGCTTTGTCCACCTTAGTTCCTTGAATAGAAGTCCTTCATGAATATGTTAAGTAAAAATCATCCCCAAAATCCGGACTCTGTGCGGAAAACTAGTATATAAGCCCGCTGCAGAAAGCAGCGGTTGTGAACAAGGGAGGTCTGGTGTGATAGAGGCCAGACTTGCGTTCACCCAGTTCCAATCCCGGGCTTGGTACTGTCTCTTTTCGATTGTGGCATTGTGTTTGCGATATTTCGGACACGGAATAAATTTATATTACTTTTATTATCGAAATTGGCTATTCTATTTATTACAAGGGAACAGTATAAAAATTGCTTTGCTGATTTATTATGCTTATTGCATGATAACTTCAGAAGCAATGAACCTGATTCGGAATATGTATCCAGTTCTGTTCTCTTGTCCTGGTCTGGGCTGYTGCCTCTGGGGCCTCATTTACAATCACCCCCGGCCTGTGAGGGGAAGGGGAGAGAATGGTTTCTTCCAGCCCAACWCAGCAGTTTTTGAGAATGTCGAGGTCCCCCTGGATGTTAAGGACAGCATAATCTTCTTGTTAGTTTTTGTTTGTCTTCTCTGTACGGCCTGCACTGTCTACACCATGGTTGCCGTCAGGACAGTGCTTGGTGTGGTGCAGCACCCTCATGAGGAGAAAAGAACTGAATCAATGGGCACTATGTCCTCCCAAAACATGACYGAGCCAGAGAAAAAAGAGAACACAGCAACGGCCACCGYGTCCACACAAACTGTCTCTGAACCAGAAAGCCACCCTAAGCCAGTAGCTGTTGCCCCTGTCCAGAAGTGGAAATGTAAGAGTAAACTGGTCTGCATAGTGCCTGACGAGGAGGCGGCAGGACCTTCCCACCCAGTGGAAGAGATGGAGCCAGAGATCATCACTTGCTCTCTGTCCCTGGGTGAGCTGCGGGAGCTGAGGAGGGAGTTCAYCCCCCARGCAAATGAGTCCATTTTGACCTGGCTGCTCCCCATCTGGGACGCCGCAGCCAATGACACCATTCTGGATGGCACTGAAGCCAGGCAACTGGGATCCCTGTTCCGGGATGTGGTCATTTGACCAGGGAATCGGGAGAACCCAGGAGACTCTCAGCCTCTGGCGGTGACTGCTGGGGAGTGTACAGGAAAGATACCTCTGCAAAGAAGACCTCCACGTGCAACAAGGGAAATGGCACACAATGGAGTATCCAGTGCCTGAGGGAATTGGCTGTCCTGGAGATCATTTTTTTGGAAGATGAAAGACTCCCCAAGAGCCCAGACGGTGTGCACTGCACGTCGCAGATGTGGCTAAAGTTCACACGGCTGGGACCAGAGATCTACTCCCGGTACCTAGCGACACTGCAATGGAGGGAAGGAGAGGATAAGGTGGGAGCACTGGTTAACAAACTAAGAATTTATGAAGACACTGCCACCACTGGACATCCRAGGGAGGACCAGACCTTCCACAGGACCACTGCTTTCAACCACCACTTCAACAGCACTGCTACCACTGCTTAATCGGACTGCAACTACCACGCTGACCAAAGGGGTRTCAGGCTGTACTCTGTAGTTTTAAGCCAGTCTTTCTGTATTCATTGCATTTATTGTGATCTTTCACTTAAATTGTAACTCTGACTTAAAATCTCTTGCAAGGTATCTGTGTGGGGTTAATTCCTCCTGCTGGTTTACTTTCAAACCAGCACAGGGATGAACCCAGGCTCTCCAGAGATGAGCCTGAGGGTAGCAAGCCAGAGTCAGGGGTGAAGTCAGAAGCCCAGCTGAAGTGCATGTACACTAAAGCACACAGCATGGGCAACAAACAAGAGGAGCTRGAAGCCATTTCCAAGCAGGAAAGCTATGACGTAGTTGCCATCACAGAAACATGGTGGGATGAGTCGCATGATTGGAGTGCTGCAGTGGAAGCCTACATGATCTTCAGAAAAGACAGGCAARGTAGGAGAGGTGGAGAGGTGGCTCTGTAGAGTAGGGAGGCTTTTGACACTATAAAACTTGAGGTTAGTGACGATAAGGTTGAGTTCCTATGGGTAAGAATCATGGGGAAAGTCTTAGCACCGAATGTGGGGCCCAAGGGCATCGAGAAGAAAGGRTGAAAAAATGAATAACAGTTCCTAGGTAACCTAATTWGTGCATTAGATAYAGAAATCTCGCTACACATCACCATGTGGCGCAGCGTATTTCAGTTCTGCTGGCAAATKATTGTGGTTACATTTTTCCCATTTGCAGGTCCTTATCTGAACATGGGTCCCATGACTAAAACTACTGTGGCTGTTACCCAGTTTGTGGGATGGGTCAATAAGGTGAAGAATTTAAAGACTGTAAAGTTCCTCTGGAATGCGGGCACATGGCTACATAACTGTCACACACTAGCTTCACATCTTTGGGGTCTCTTTAATAATGGTACCCATCCRGAGGAAGCAACGGAGGAGGAAGTTTTCTCCCAATCCTTCACTAACTTTTTTGGGCCTATCCCAACAGCTTTTGAAGGCGTCAGTGTTTGTCTAGATGCTAACAATATCATACAATGGCTGGTGTTGCTGATAGGCCTATTCTATTTAGCATTTAAAGATAAAGTGAGATTGCCTTGGGTCACCACCCTGATATCTACCCCAGATACTAGGGACATGCCCAGGGGCATTCCACAGAGGCTGGGGACATTGCCCAACAGTCTATCACTGCCCAATAGCCCACGGTAGAGATGAATCACTCACATTTGACAGGGATATTGGAGGAGATAGGATGGGTGTTAAAAGAATGCTTTTCCCCAGCTGTTTGGAACTCCTCCYCTTGCCCCAAGAAAGACAAGTCCAATGACACAGTAGTGGAACCAAGAGACGTTACAACCGCCCAAGTTCCAGCTGCACCACAAGGGCAGCCACAGCCAGCAGCAGTTGCCCCTGTGCAGAGGAGAAAGTATAAAACCAAATCGGTACACCCAATTAGTGACGATGAGGTACCAGGGCCCTCACAACCCGTGGACGAGCCAGAGCCTGAGATCATCACAGAGTCCCTGTCGCATGACAGTCTCCTCAATCTGCGGAATGACATTGTGAAACGGGGGCGCGAGGCATTTTCAACTTGGTTGACTCGAGTTTGGGACCTTATGGGCCCAGGTATCCAACTCGATAGTGGTGAARCAAGGTACTTGGGATTCCTGACCAAGGATGCAGGCATTGACCAGGTGTTCATGAGGGAGCCAGGGCCCCCTCCTCTCTGGGAGCAACTCATAACGAGTGTAAGGGAGATGTYCATGCACAGAGAAAGACTGCAGGAGCACCATTGTTGCGGTGGCTGAGACTGCAGCAGGAGAGGCTGCAGTGACTGGTCCAGCCACAAGAGT